>PVJL010012593.1:0-36444 GCA_004026885.1 Lyroderma lyra | reverse complement strand
TCACCACCTAATGTGACTTCTCTTTCCATCACCTTATATTTAGCTTCCCCCCCTCCTCTCCCACCCCCTCCCCTTTCTCCCCTCCCTAACCCACTCGTCCCCAAATAAACATTAAACTATTGATTGTGTCCATGGGTTATTTGTTCATTTCTTTTTTTCTTTGCTTTCAGTTTTATATTCCGCATATGAGTGAAGTCATACAGTTCTTTGTTTTTTTCTGTCTGGCTTATTTCACTAAGCATGATGATCTCCAGGTCCATCCATTTTGTTGCAAATGGCAATATTTCATCTTTTCTTATAGCTGAGTAATATTCCATTGTGTATATGTATTGATCCCTTCCTTTTCCTCTGTCCCTTCTGGAACAGCTATGATTCTGATATTCTTCTGCTTAAAGTTGTCCCAAAGGAATCTTAAACCATCCTAAGTTTTCTGGATTCTTATATCTATCTATTCTAAATGGGTGTTTTCTGCTGGCTTTTCCTGCAAATCACTGCTTTGTGCTTCTGTTGTATCTAGTTTGGTGACTTTTATTCTGTTCTTTCAGTTAATGTAGTTATTACCTCTCTCTGGTCCTTTATGATGGTTTGTAAGTCTTCTTTAATGCTTGCTATCTCTCTGTTGAAATTATCATTCAGTTACTTAAGAATTTTTATAATTGTTGCTTTGAGCTTGGTTTCTGATGGATCACCTGTCCCATCTCTTTAATTCTCTGGTTTCTCCTTTTTTCGTAGCCTCTTTGGATCCTCCCACCTGTGATTTCTTTGGTGTTCGCTTCTGATACTGGGAGGGTAGAGGTCTGTGGAGGAGGCGCGTTTGTGATTTTGTTTTCTTCCTGTGGTTCTGGAGGTCATGGGAGTTTGGATGTGATTGTGCCTTTCTGTTCTGGGTTTGACCCATGTGCGGATTCTGCCCTGAGCTTTGGGGTTAGTCCTCTTTGCTGGTCTCTCAGGTCGTCCTGGTTGTGGGCTGAGAAATGCACGTGAAGCCCCCTCTCTTCTTCTTCTTCCTGGTGGGAGTGTTTGCGCTGTGGCTCCTCACCACTCAGCCGCTCCCCCTCCTCTGGGAACTGGAGTGAAGTCTGGCTGCTGTGCTTTGCAGGACCGGTCTGCACCTCCTGGGGCCAAAGTGAGTGGTTGCGGTATCTTATGCCCCACCTCTGGGCCCCCTTTCCTCTCTCCTTCGTGGACCTAGTGAGGCTTGGAGTGCTCTCCCACCGCCTTCCCTCCTCCCTCCCCCAGCGGTAGAGTTCCAGGTGGGAACCCACAAAGCCGAGTCCCGCTCTTCCTTTTATTTCTCCTTTGTTTAATCCACTGCCCACCTGCAGGTACCTTAACGTGACATGTGGGTTTCTTAGCTGTGATTGTGCAATGTGTAGAGGGCCATTGGTTCAGGTATAGGTGTTGTATTAGTTATAATCTCCAGAGAAGATTTTTGGAGATCCCTCTCATGCCTCCTTTTCGTTGTATCCTGTGTGGGATTTTTTTCTAAAATTTTATTTTTAAATAAACTTTTAAGCAACAATAGTACAGAATTCTCTTCACTCAGTTTCTCCTGTTAACATCTTGAATTATCTTTGCATATTTACCAAACGTTTTTCTGTTCTAGGATCCAGTCTAAGTTACCACATTGCATTTAGTAAAATTTAACTTCAAGATTATTATTATTTTTTTACTATTTTGTGCATGTTTAGAGTTTTGAATATCATAGGGTATTGGTTATTAAATCTATAAACATATGATGGAATTGACTTAATATATTTCACATTTAGGTTTCCATGGCACATGGAATACAAAATTTGATTAATGCCATCAGAATGATTCACAGTGTGTCAAGGTATTATAATACCTCAGAGAGAATGACCTCATTGTTTATCAAGGTAAGTTTTCAAGGGAAGAAGTCACACATGTAACTCTCAGAAAAAGTTGACAATGCTTTCCCTCTGAGCCAGAAAGAGAAATGGTAAGTTTGGGTGCTTCTCAGTGTTCTGGATTTTAGCACTCCTAGTGGACAAGAAGAGAAAGGGTGTTGACTGAAGTCAGTTGTACATAATTAAAGGGGTACGTTGCTCCTTGTCAGAGGTAAGCTCCCAGGCTTTTTGTTTAAATGTAGCTGGTGACTGATAATTATTCATCCCAAATAGTTTTAGTCAAGAGCTAAGAACTGTATCTACTATTAGCAATGCATCTTTAACTATAGTTTGTGCAAAATCTCTGTATAGTGCTATATGGTTGTTTGAAAATAATTTGAAAAATTATTGAAATAATTTGAAAAATCATCCAAGCAGCATATGAATTGAATTTTTTGTAAATGATTGAAGCAGAACATAAGTATATAAAGTAACAGTCACATTTCAACTTTTTTTTTTTTTTTTTAATCACAGGATAGATTTGTTATCTGTGTCCTAAACAAGGCAAGAACCTTAGGATTCTTGCCTGTCACTTGTCTCCCTCCTTGCTATTTATGTCCCACATTGAGATTTTTGGCCCCATATTATTGTTAATATTTTTTTTCAGCATTATGAATCAACAAGTATTCAGACTAAAATCTAAGTAATGCTTGTTTCTTTGATCACCTCTGTTTTGTGATTTCTACATCTTCCCCCATCTTGGATTCATTACTTCTTTTACTGAAAAAACTTCTCAAGTAGTTCTTTCAGAGAGGGTCTGTGTGTGGTGAACCTCCCGAATTCCTGCATGTCTGAAAATAGCTTCCTTTTGTCTTACCATTCAAATATTTGTTTGACTGGGGTTCTAAGTTTAATGTAATTTTCTCTTGGAACTTTGAAGATATTATTATTGGTGAAAACTTTAATGCTTATCTGATGGTTTTTCCTTTGTAGGAAACCTGTTTTTATTCTCCCGGGGAGCTTTCAGAATTTTTTCTTCATGCTTGAACTTCTAGAATTTCAAAGTATTGTGGTTCTTTTTATATTTATCTCATTCTATACTTGCTAGGTAGTTTCAATTTGAACACTTTTGTTTTTCTTTGTTACTGAAAATTATCTCTTTTGCTTTGATTATTCCTTACTTACCTCTTCAGTTTATTCTTGCCCCTTGAATCTAATTTCCATTTCTGTTAATTATTATTTGGGTTTTTTTTGGTTCATCTTTATCCTTTGACCTTTTAGTAGCTCATTTATTCTTCAGTTATGTCCTAATTGTTGGTCAGTCCCTCAATAGATTAAAAAATTTTGACAGTAAAAATTCCAGTTTACGAGTTCTCTAGTTTGCTTTTCATGACGTAAAATCCTCTCATATCTTTCTTATGAATTAATTTAGTTAAAAAAAGATATTTTAAAAGATTTTACCTACGTTATTTTCTATATTTCCTAATCTTTGTTGAGTTTACTATCTTTCTTACCATGTTTGTTTTCTTTAATTGGTAAGTGATTCTTGGTTGTCTGGCCATCTGTATTTGAGAATCCTAATTTGCAGTCCTGTTCAGTTTCTGGTATTTTGTCTCTTGTGGGGGAGGGGTGTGACTTACATTGGGAGGGAATTATGAATAGCATTTTATCTGATATGTCCTTCTGGTGTGCAGTAGCTACCTGGGACACAGCCACATCTCTCCAAGACTATAGTCCACACTTATGCCTTTGTCCTTTCAAGCATATGCATATGTCACTTTTGCCTAATGTGCAAGTTGCTCCAAATTCAGTGTGCAGGGTTATAACCGAGGGTCCCCTCACATTGTCTCCCATCTTGAACATTTCCCTTAACTGTTCAACCTTCACAATAACCTTCTCCAGAACTGAGTTCTGGTTTTCTCTGGTCTTCTTTTTTTCTGTAGATTTAAACCCATGTGCTTTCTATATTTTAGGAATTCTCTAAAATTTTTGTTTCAGCCTGCTGTCTTGATCTAACCTCTGAACCATTTAAATAGCTATCTTGACTTTTTTCACTGTTGGAAGAGGAGAGTGGGTTGTGAGAGGTGATTAACTTTATATTTACTGTATTTTGCTGTGTATAATGCACACCCACATTTTTGGCCCAAACTTTCAGGGAAAAAAAATCTTTCATTTTAATTTAAAATTTTATTTCTTTATATTTAGGTGCTTCTTTATTCTATTATAATGAAATTTTAGTATTTTTTTTTAGTATATTATAGTACAAGAAATTTTATGGAACAAATAATTATGAAACACAAGAACAGATACAGGGTACAAAAAATTTTACGTGTAAATTTTTTTTTACATTAAAAAAAGCTGATTATTGTATTTTAGGGTATTATTTTGCATACAGATATTATTATTGGTTTCTAGAGTTACACTTTTAACTCATAAACATAAATAAAATAATTAAAAACATTTAAATAGATATAGCATTAGTACTACCCACGTATAATGCACATTCTTATTTTTCCCTCACAAATTTGGGCAAAAAATTATGCATTATATACGGCAAAATACAATAGTTCGCATGTTGAAGGATGGTGAATTACACTTAGACTGGATCAAGACCTAATTAAAGGAGAAATAGACAAGTAGAAAACATAGTTCACTTTGAAATTTATGGCCCCAGTTACATTGACTAAATACTGTAGGTAATTGTGACTGTTTTTTGTTTTTGTTTTTACTGGAATATATTTCGTGTTGTTTTATATACTATGATTAATTCTTTCCACAAGTTTATTACTTTTATGCTTGTGATTCTAAAAATTAAAAAATAATTCTCTCTTTTTAATTATTTTGGACTTATATTTGTTTTAGGTAACAAATCAAATGGTGACAGCATGTAAAGCCTATATTACTGATGGAGGAATTAACCATGTATGGGATCAGGAAACACCACTTGTACTAAAGAAAATTCAGGTTTGAATAAGTATTTTTATTTTCATAAAGTACAGCTTTCAATACCTGGCCCTATTGTGTTCACTTTGTTCATTCACAAAGCATTGCTAATTTTGATAAAACCTTGTATCAAGTAGCATGAAAATATAAAAAGAACTTCATTAAAATGATCTAATTCCCTTTATAGTTAGTGCTCCTTTTCAGGGTGCAATTTAATCCTCATCTTTTCCATGGCTGCCTTTATTAGACACTCTTGTGTGCCTTTTCATATACGCTGGCTCCTTCCTTTCATTCCAGCCTCTGTTAATTTCATTTTGTTGCCTTTTTGCATTGGCTAGGACTGTCCTACATCTTTAAATAGATATGGCGACAGTTGGCATCTGATTTTGATTTCTTTTGAAAGAGAATGTTTGTGACATTTCCTCATTTAGTCTGATGCCTTCATAGGTTTTTAATACATTGATGATTAGATTATGATAATTTCCCCCCTAGTTTTAGTATCAGGTGATATTTTTTAAAGTTATGAATGAGTTCTGAAAAAAAATTTCTTCACATATTTTTTGAGATGCTTGTAAGATTTTTCTCCTCAATCTGTTCATGTAATGGTTGACATTTTTTTAGGATTTCTAAAATGAAACAATCCTAATGTCCACAGGATGAACTCAGCTTGGTCATGGTATAATATCTCTTGCTAAACTTTCAAATTCAGTTCGCTACAATTTTGTTTAGGATTTTTTTCAACTATATTCTTGAGGGAGATAGCCTATAATTTTTTTTTCTCAGACTGCCCTTGTCTGTGTTTTGGCACTAAAGTATCTGAATGAGTAGTGGTGGCGGAGGAGAAGGAAGCATTGTCCCTTATTTTATTGTAAGGTTGTAGAAAATGAAAATGACATGTTGTTTTAAAGATCTGAAAGAAATGACCACACCAGGAAGTCTCCACCTAGAAGGGGTTATTGGTTCCTGAGCTTTGTAGAGCCAAGGACTGGGTGGTAGAACCAGGAAGGACGCCCATTGCTCTTTACCCAGGACATGAACTACTGTGCTCACAGGGCCATTCCTGAGCACTACCATCTCCATGCTCTGACCTCTGGAACTCTGGAGCATGAGAAAGAGTTGTCAGAGGAAACAGAAGAGGAAACATTGCAGTTAGGATAGTTTCTGTTGCTGAAGATGCCTGATTCTAAATACTGAAGAACCAGGATCATTATGTGGTACTTGGGAGCTGGCCACATCAGATACAGATTGACACAGAGAGAGACCAGAGAGTTGATAAAGCAGTGGTTTTAAAGCATCACCAAAAGCAGCTATTGAACCAAGAAAATAAGGACATAATGACAATCACACTTGCATATCTAAAGCTTAGGACATGTGTGATCAGGTGAAAATGGAGAATTTAACAGTGCAGATCTTTGATAACTCAATTCCTTGGAGAAGTGAGGCAAAGAACAGTTTCTTCAAAGTGTTTCCCTGAGTGTTTGAAAGGAATTCCAGATAGTCCAAAGGAAAAAATAAGCTTCTAAACTTGGTGATGTGAATTTACCACCTGAAGATGTAGAGACATTTTATTCCGTCAGACATAATTTTTATCTTGGAGAGAATTTTTTAATCTAAATGAGGAAAAATAAGCAGAATGTCATGATGAGAAAAGAGATTTAAAAGCATAACAGCATAACAAGGGCACAAAGGAGAAAAAGAAGAAACGAATGAAACAGTTGATGAAGTGCACAGCTGTGAGTCAAGGATAAAATATTCAAAGACAAAGTAAGAAAAGAAGCAGAGAAGAAAGCAGAAGCACAAGGAAAACAGAAGGAGCATGAAGCTAAAGGAAAACAAAAATGAGCTGAATTAGAAGCTGCTTGAATAGCTAAGGAGGAAGAACAGGAAGTTAGGTACGCATTATTGGGAAAGAAGAAAAAAAGATACTCAGAAAAAAACATTAAAAGAGAAAGGCAGTATCAAATCATTGTGTTGTATACCTGAAACTAATATAAAGTTATATGTCTATTATATCTCCATAAAAAAGGGGAAAGGCAGAAAGAGCTTCAAAATTCATGGAAGATTGGAATCATTTTTCTGATAATGAGATGGAGCAGATTAAAATGGTGATGAAGTGAAAAAGTATTGTGATAAGCTCAAACTGGCCAGTTTACAGTACTTAAATGAAACACATTATTATCTACAAAAGAAGTAGAGATGACTGGTCTGGTAAAACAGATAGAAAAAATAAATGAACGCATTAGAAAAGAAAAAGAGGAAGCAAGCCTTGTATGTGATAAGCATCTAAGAATGCAGAGAAATCAGTGCTTCGAAGCTGGAAATGGCAGTAAAAGTTGGTCAGAAGAGGATTAATCTGCAATTACTAAGTAAAGTTGTGAACCTCTTCCTTGCTGGTACAAATTTAAGAGGGGAAGTTATCACCAATTACATGAACACACATTCTTCTTTTAGAGTCAGCAGAACTGCCAAAGACGTTTTTGGCAAAGAAAAGAGACTCTAAAGCTCGAGCCTCATGAAAAAGATGAGATAAAGTAAAGCACCAAGGCAACAATACAACACTTTCAGAACAATTTGAAAGTCCACACACAGATTTAACCTCTTGGACAGCAGAAAAATGGAACTTTCGGAACAGGCTTTGAAAATGTATCTAATAAATAACCTGAAAGATGAGGGAAAAAATAGCAGAAACAGTGCCAGATAGGACAAAAAAGCACTACCTGAAATGACATTAAGGAACTTGTTGAAATGGTAAAAGCAAAGAAAGATGCTTAAAACAAAATTCTTAATGCAAACACTGTCACAGAATGACTTAATGACAATCTTAGTCATGTGTGCATTAAAAAAGTGAAACTGACAAATAAAATACCTAAAAATAAATTTAACCAAGGAAGTGAAACTTCTGTACTATGAAAACAATATGACATAATTGGAAGAAATTAAAGAAGACAGAAAGAAATGGAAAGACATTTGTGTTCATGGATTAAAAGTATTAACATTATTAAGATATCTGTATTACCTACAGCAATAAACAGATTCAATACAATCTCTATCAAAATCCCAATGGCATTTTTTCACAGAAACATAACAAAAAACCCTAAAATGTATGGAACCACAAAAGACCCTGAATAACCAAAGCAACCCTGAGAACAAAGCTAGAGGTATCATACTCCCTGATTTCAAACTATATTACAAAACTGTAGTAATAAAAATAGTATGGTATTGGTAGAAAAACAGACATGTAGATCAGTGGAACAGAACTGAGAACCCAGAAAGAAAACCCACACATACATAGACAACTAATTTATAACAAAGGAGCCAAGAACATACAATGGGGAAAGGACAATAAATGATGTTGGGAAAACTGGACAGCCACATGCAAAACAATGAAACTAGACCACAATCTTACACCACACACAAAAATTAACTCAAAATATAAGACCTGAAACAATAAAATACATAGGAAAAAAAACACAGGTGCTAAAGTCCTTGATATTGGCCTTAGTGATGTTTTTGTGGGTTTGACTCCAATGGCAAGGGAAATGAAAACAAAAATAAGCAAATGGGACTACATCGAATTAAAACGCTTCTGCACAGCAAAGGAAATGATCAACAAAATGAAAAGGCAACCTATTGTATGGGAAGATATTGCAAATTGTACATCTGATAAGCGGTTAATATCCAAAATGCATAAATAATTCATACAACTCAACAATAACAACAACAATACAAAAAACCTGAATTAAAAATGGACAGAAGATCTGAATATATTTTTTTCCAAAAAATATGTACAGATGTCCAATAGGTTCATGAAAAGATGTCCAACATCAGTAATTAATAGGGAAATGCAAATCAAAATCACAATGATATATTGTTCTTGGCTGGTGATTTCTCTTTTTCAATATTTTAAATATTTGATAGCACTCTTTCCTAGCTTGTAGAGTTTCTGCTGAAAAAATCTAATGATAATCTAATGGGGTTTCCTTTGTAAGTTACTGTCTCCTTTTCCCTGGATGCCTTGAGAATTCTTTCTTTGTCATTAACTTTTGAGAGCTTTAATATAAAATGTCTTAGAGAAGGTCATTTTGCATTGAAGTAATAGATGTGTTCTGTTAGCTTCTTGGATTTGAGGGTACAGCTCTTTCCAAGGTTTGGGAAATTCTCATTGATTATATGTTTAAATAGTCTCTCTGTTACCATCTCCCTCTCTTCTCCTTCTGGTATACCCATTATTCCTATTTTGCTCTTCCTAATGGTATCAGGTAGTTCTGGGAGAGGTCTTTCATTTTTTTACTTCCAGTTCTCTCTCTTCTTCCACCTGAGACGTTTCTCAATTTCTGTCTTCATCGTCACTAGTTCTTCCCTCCACCTAGTCAGCTCTGTTTCTTAAGCTTGCTAGTTCATCCTTCATCTCTTTTACTGAATTCTTTAGCACCAGAATGTTTGTTCGGTTCCTGTTAATACTTTCAGTCTCTTTGGTGAAGTATTTCTTTTGTTCATGGATTTTGTTTTGGAGCTCATTAAATTGCCTGTCTGATTTTTCTTGTATCTCGTTGAGTATTTTTCAGAACTGCGGTCTTTCTGTCTTTTAAATCACAGTCTTACATGTGTTTGAATTTATTTTCTGGAAATCTTTAACATTTTTTCTGGACTACCTTGTTACCTTGGTCATTCATTCTACTTGATGTACTATTTCTCTGCCTAGGCATTTAAGGAAATGAAATATATATATTTTTAAGTACTGTTCTTTCACTGTTTAGCAGGTTGGTAAGTAGGACTATTTTTTTTATTTTCCAGCAGGTGGAGCTATAGCACAAGTTTTTGTTTTGTCTTGCCTGCAATTTTGGATGGGGCCCTGTGGCCTTGAGGTGGGCATCCTCTATATGCCTAAGTCTCAGCACACAATGCCTGTGGTGGGATGTAGTAGGCTGTTGGTCTCCTGGCTTGTGTGTTCCTGGCTCTGCTTTCCTGCAGCCAGAAGCTGCCAGCCACCCTATTGTTTCTGTGATGTTTCAGCTGACTCTACCAGGCTCTGCCATGATAGGTGGGGCAGGGGGAAGCAGGGATCATGGGTCTGAGGCTCTGTTCTTTCCAATGGGTTTAATGCCAACGAATACAGACCACTTAGGCTGGAATACTCCTTTTGCCCTTTCACAGTATGCTGAGTGAGGGTTGTAATGTTAGGCATGCCACAGGAGGGCGAGGGAAGGACAGATTCCCACAGTGTTGATGGCAGCATGTCAGCCTCTGCCACTCTTTGCACCTACTTCTCTGCCCCGATCTTGGGCTCAGCCTCAGTGTATACCTGCCACTCAGGCTAGATTGCTGCTTCTGCCCCTCTGGTTGCTCGGTGGGGGTTCCACCCCAATCCTTCACTACTGTCACATGGGGTGGGGCTGTGGCAAGCAGTGGACTTTGTCTGCCACTCCTGTTTCTGTTTTTTCCCTCTCTCCTGCCTCCCCTGCACACACCCATATACTCACCCTGAGCTATTTCAGTGTGCGGATCTCTCAGGCATGTTTGTGTGTTGAGCAGGGAATCCTTTTCTGAATTATAGCTGTTTAACTTGTTGTAACATCAAGGGAAAAGACCTGGAGTTCTCACGCCATCATGATGTTGATGTCACTTCCAAAACCACAATGAGATATCATCTCACACCTGTTAAAATGGCTATTATAAAAAGATAAGAAATAACAAGTATTGGAGAGGATGTGGAGGAAAGGGAACCCTTCTATACTATTGTTGAATTGTAAATTGGTACAGCTGCTATGGAAAACTGTATGAAGGTGCCTCAAAAAATTAATAATGGAACTGCCATGTGTGATCCATTTCTGGGCATCTATCTGAAGAATATGAAAAGACTAATTTGCAATAGCTTAGTGGTTACCTGAGGGTAAGGGGGGAGGGAGAGAAGGAGAAGGGACAGGACTCAAATATGTGGTGATGGAAAGAGAACTGACTCAGGGATTAACACATAATACAACACATAGACAAAGTACTATAGAATTGTACATGTGAAACCTTCATAATTTCTACTAACCAATGTCACCCCAATAAATTTAAAAGAGGAAAAGACTAATTTGTGAAGATATATGTATCACACACACCCACACCCCCCCACACCCACACACACCTACACACACACACACACACACATACACAACGTAACACTATTCAGCCATAAAAAAAGATGAAATCTTGCCACTTGTGACAACATGGATGAAACTTGAAGGTGTTATCTTAAGTGAAATAAGTCAGACAGAGAAAGACAAATACTGTATAATTTTACTCACATATAGAATATTAAAAAACCCAACAACAAAACGAAACTAAACAAAAACAAACAGATTCAACAAATGGGTGGTTACAGGAGGTGGGGGCGGGGCAAAGCTGGGGTGCAGGCGAAATGGGTAGAGCAGCTAAAATATATGATGATGGATGGAAACTAGACTTTTGGTGGTGAGTAAGGTGTAGTGTATACAGATGTTGAATTACAATATCATACACCTGAAACATACAATGTTATAAACCAGTGTTACCTCAATAAAATAATAAAAACAAAAACAAAAACACTGAAAATACTGTACAAAAAAAGTCTGATAGTACTCATCTGTTAAGTCACCTGGGTTGATGTTTTCCTTGTGGTGTGATTTTTCAATGGTCATTTCTTTCTTTAATAATTAAAACTTACAAAATGTGGTAAAACACACATAACACAAAATTTACCCTTTTAACTATATTTTTAAATGTATGGTTCAATGGCATTAAGTACATTCACAATATGCAACCATCCCTGCTATCCATTTCCCCAACTTTTTTTATCACTCCAAATTGAAACTCCATAGCCATTGAAGAATAACTCCCCAATTTCTTCTCCCCCTATCCCTGGTAACACCTGTATTTTACTTTCCGTCTCTATGAATTTGCCTACTCTACGTACCTCATTGAAGTGGAATCATACAATGTTTGTCCTTTTGTGTCTGGTTTATTTTAGCTACCATACTGTTTTCGAGGTTCATCCATGTTGTAGCATGTGTCAGACTTTCACTCCTTTGTATGGCTGAGTAATTAGCATTCCATTATATGGATCCATTGCACTTTGTTTATCTATTCATCTATTGATAGACATCTGGGTATTACACCATTTTAGCTATTGTGAGTAATGCTGCTGTGAACCTTGATGTGCCATTATCTGTGTGAATTCTTGCTTACAATTCTTTTGGGTGTACAGGGGCTGTCCGGAAAAAAAGCCAGCCATTGTCAATATAACGAGAATGGTTACGTGGCTGGATACCTTTTGGACAGCCCATGTATACCTAGATGTGGTTGCTGAACCATATGGTAATTTTATGTTAACCTTTTTGAGGTACCACCAAACTGCCTTCCACAGTGGCTACACCATTTTACATTCCCACTAGCAATGCAGGAAGGGTCTAATTTCTCTACTTCCTTGCCAATGCTTCTTATTTTCTTTTTTTTTAAATAATAGTCATCCTAATGGGTGTAATATCTCATTGTGGTTTTGATTTACATTTCCCTAATGGCTAGTGATGGTTGAACATTTTTTCATGTGCTTATTGGGCATTTGTATGTCTTTAGGGAAATGTCTATTCAATACCTTTACCTATAAAAACAGGTTGTTTTGCTGGTGAGTTGTAGGAGTTCTTTATATATTCTGGATATTAACTCTTATCACATTACTTTGTAATTACATTACTGATTCATTTAAAAATGAACCCTTTGACTATGCTTTGGATTTATTATTCAGTCGGTTTTGATCAATTTATATTTTTGAGGAATTTTTCTAACTTGTCTAAATTTTGTAATTTGTTGGCATAATTTTGATAATATTCTCCTACTATTCTTTATTTTATTGTTTAATGTGTCCCTTCATTCAATAATCATATTACTTATTTTCTCTATTGTTGTTTTCTTAATGATTTTGGCTCACCCTGTCCCCAGATTGAAAACACCCCATTGTCTTCCCACCAGTTTCTCACTTGTGTTGTGTTACTGTCATTCGCTGACTTCTGCGTTTCCCTCCATAGTTTTGCCAGGTTAATTTTTGGAGTGGGAGTCAGAAATCATTCCCCTCAAATTAGCCAGTTGGCAGGAACCAGAATGCTTTACATAAAATTTAGCAATTTAATCTCATAATTTTTAAAATACTGTTTAGGTCACTAGCCATTTACTGACTGAATTAGAAATGGAAGCTTTTTTTTTTTTTAATTCTAGTTTAATGTGGCTTTTATTAGATCTGATTTTTTTCCAGGAAGCTTTTATTGTATAGTTTTTAGGAATTAATTTTCAGGTGAATTGGAGGAAATAATGAGAAAAATTGTTATTCAAGACCTTATTGTTCAACATGAAGGAACTGGTTGCTGAAGAGGAAGGTACTATAAAATAATTCCAGTTACATGGCATATTCCGTGAGGGTAGGGATCTTATCTATAATCCTTATAGCTCAAGGAGTTCCTAATACATGGTAGGCACTGATAAACTTTTGTCGAATAAGTGAAAAATAATCAGGGAACTTGAAGAGAGAGCAGTAATGTTGCTTTGGAGACTGAGACAGAGTATGGATGTGTCATAGTTAGAAATAGGTATGAGATCAGTTATTCACAAATATGAATGTTTATAGGAAACATTTGGGGGACTTGTTAAAAATATAGATTCCTGAGTCCCACTCAGAAATTCTGACTTAATGACTGTGATAGGCAGAAATAATCCTCCCCCTCCCAAATAAAAATGTCCACATGCTGATCCTTGGAATTGTGAATATCTTTTGTTTAAATGACAGAGAAGAATTAAGATTGCAGATGAAATTAAGGTGCCAGTCACTTGACCTTGAGATGGAGAGAGTATCCTAGATTATCTAAGTAAGCCCAATCACTTAGCATGTTTTCAAGGTCCATCTATGTTGTAATCACTTTCTGTCTCTATAAGGATTTTTATATGGGGAAGGGTCAGAACCAGAGAGATGGCATTATGATAAAGATTCTACTATCCATTGATGATGGCTTTGAAAAAGTTTAACATTTTTTGAAATGATGGGGTTTTTTTCCTTTTTAAAAAATGTTAGCTTGACATGACAGTGAATTCCTGCTAGACCTTAGTAAATATATCCTCTTTTTTTATTTCTAATAGGTTTGCTAGCCTGGTCGAACCAGCCAATGGTATTGCTGTAGTCAAATACTGGAATTTCAGCAATACACTTATCAAAGTCTTTATGATCTTGTGGAGAAATGATATTTGGATGATATATTAATATTGCAGAGTATTAATGTTTTATATACTTGTACATAAAAAAGTGTTTATTGAAATACAGATGCCAACTAAGTAGATAATTGAAAATACATGGAATTGACAGATAATTTCTGGCCTTCTGGGAGTTTAATTAACCATGAAAATGTAAAATAGTGTATGTCATACTTTGATAAGGATAAGCCTTAAAGGAAGATAGAATGAAGAAGATGAAATACGTAAATAATTTTCACAGGCCTTTCAATATATAGGCAGAAAATTTGAATTTTTAATGTTAACAGCAATAGTGCCTATTGAGGGGCTAATGTGAGGATAGAGTTTTTGAATTTTTGACTCCTGAACAAATGTCTCACCATTCTTTCTCACCCATTTTTAATTTTTTCATAGGATTGTATTTTTCTATTCAAGGAATATCAGACATCTTTTCACAAAACAAGAAAACAGATTTTAGAATCCTCAGGGGAAAAATCTTTTGAGGTTTCAGAAATGTATATATTTGGAAAATTTGAAGCTTTCTGCAAAAGATTGGAGAAGGTAAGCATCATGCAGTTGTAGTACCCACCCCCAATTACACCTTTCTGGTTTTTTAGTACTTTACATAACATCGTTAAAAATTATTATTCCAAATCTCTTGTCTTAGTATTGATGTGACTCATTCAGTATTACTCACACATTTTATTATAAAATTTCTTTATTTCTGATTACTATCTTCTGCCAGTCACACAAAAGCTATTGCAAACTTTCACCTCTCTCAAGACCTCAATTCTACCTCTACCTAGACATATGCTAGCTTCATTTTAAAAGCCTCTGCTCTTAATCACTGCATTAGGCTGAGAAAAAGTGTGAGATTAAATACCTGTAATACCTGGCAGAACTCAGTAGTCTTGTCATATCCGGGTGTATGGGCACCTTCTCTTTCTAGGCCTGTATATAGAATGTTTACACAAACATTGTGTGAGGGATGTCTTTGCTGGACAGACATGGGTTAGAAAACTCTGTATTTTTGATTCATTTATTAAGACTGGCTAGGGAGGACTGATATTTTTTCAGGGCATTATAGGGCAGCCCATACCAGAGGCGTCTTGAGGTCAGCCTCTGAATAGTCAAAGGTATCATTTAAGTACCACCCTCCTCACTCCCCTACCATCTTGGCAGCATCTTAGGGTCACGATAGTATTTAGGATACTGTTCATCATTTGTTGGAAGTTGCATAAATTGAAGGGCATTTTTTAGACATGTCTGCAAGCCTATTTTTCAATTGTAACCTCCTGATACAGCCAGGATAGGAAAGTGTAGGCAATGAAGAGAAACAGATTACTGAGCGAGGTCTTCCATACAACTTCCATGGGGCTGTTTTTTTGACAGTTTGTTTCTTTAACAGCTTTATTGAGCTGTAATTCATATACACTTCACCCATTTAAAGTACATAAGTCAACATATTCTAATACATTCACAGGGTTACGCAACCATTACTATGATCTAATTTTAGAACCTTTTAATTTCCACCGAAAGAAGCCCTCTACCTGTTAACACTCATACCCCATTTCTCTCTGTACTCACCCCTAAGAAACCAGTAATCTTTATATTTCTATAGATATACCTATTCTGGACATTTTGTGTAAATGAAATTTTATAATGTGTTCTTTTGTGACTGACTTATTTCATTTAGTGTAATGTTCAAGGTTCATCTATGTTGTAGCATTCTTTTTTATTGGTGAATAATATTCTATGTATGAGTATACCGTATTTTATATATCCATTCATTAGTTGATAGACATTGGGGTTGTTTCCACTTTTGGCTATTATAACTAATGCTGCTATGAACATATGTGTACACATTTTGTGTGTGGACATATATTATTATTCCTCTGTAGTATATGCATGGGAGTAGAATTGCTAGGTCATGCAGCAAGTCCATGTTTAACTTTTTGAGGAATTGCCCAACTGTTTTTCAAAGTAGCTGCATCATTTCACATTCTCTTAAGCAATTTATGAGGGTTTCAATTTTCACATCCTTGTCAACACTTGTTATTTATCTGTCTTTTTGAATTTAGTCATCCTAGTGGGTATAAAGTAATATCTTATTACAATTTTGATTTGCATTTCCCTGATAACTAATGATATTGAATATCTTTTCAAGTGCTTATTGTTCATTTGTAGTTCTTCTTTGGAGAATTTCTATTCAAGTCTTTTGCACATTTTACATTTAGTTATTTGTATTTTTATTTTGCTGAGTTATTTATATATTTGGGGTATAAGACTCTTATTATATATGATTTGCAAATATTTTCTCACATTCTAATTATATTTTTACTGGATTATATTTTTACTTTCTTAGTGATGTCCTTTAAAGTGTGATAGTTTTTAATTTTGATCAAGTCTAATTTATCAAGTTTTTCTTTTGTTGCTTATACTTTCAGTGCCATATCTAAGAAATGGTTGTATGGAGCTGTTTTATGAACAATAGGGATTTCTTAGGGGACACATATCAAATTAGAAGGAAGGCATAAATCAAATTAATAAATGAAACTTATTGTTCATTTATTAATTTGTTCCACAAAGGATGTGTTCCACAAAGATACTTAATGCTTCTGAACCTACTAGGCTATTAAATCTGGAGGTGGGTACTGGTTACCCTTAATTTTTCCATAAGCCAGAACCGTTGCCAATAGGTATAGTTTTATGCTTGATAGAGTCAGAGCTTGACCTTAATGGTTAGCCCATTAGCAGTAAAGATCTTTGGTGGCAGATCCAATGGTGGGTATCATGGACTTCCAATTGTGATGTAGCAGCCCAAGCATTCCTGATGCTAGGAGTGGGCAGTAATGGCCAACTGCATTATCTATTTCCCCTGCCCCGCCTTTAGTCTTAAGAACCTCATTCTGAGGAGAAGGGCCAAGATGGTGGGATAAGTAAAGGGTATGCCTGCCACCTTCCAAGATCACATTAAAATTATAATAAATTATGTAGAATAATCAACCTCGAGAATCATATGAAGACTAACAGAACAGAAGCCCTGTAACTAAGGATATAAAGAAGAGGCCACATCGATATTGGTAGGAGGGGCAGACATGTGAAATGGGCTGATCCCAAACCCACAGGTAGTACTTGAGCACTGGGAAGGACCTCAGTGGTGGAGGTTCCACCTGAAGAGTGAGGGATCACAGCCCCACACCAGGCTCCCAAGCCCGGGGTCTTATACTGGGAAGAGGAGTCCAGACAACATGTGGTGGTAGAAATCAGCAAAGAGTTCATCTCTCCATCTTGGTAAGCTGGAAGGTGGCTGGAAACCCAGATGTCCTCCTAAAGGGCTTGCGCACAGATTCAGTCACTTGCAAACACTCACCCTGGCCCTGATGGAGAGGGCAGCAACTCACGAGGTTCCATAGACATACAAGGAAAGATTGTGCTGTATGGCTTCAGGCTGAGGGCTAGCAAGACAGCCACCCTTATCTCTGTGTGGAGACCACCTCACATGTAGCCTGTAGATGGGCACCATTTTTCTTGTGTTGAACCCTCTTCCAAAGAACCAAATTTGAGATTTCATTGGTCTGCTAAAATCCATGTGGGCACTACCTTGGTGATTTCCTGGGACCCTGATCCACCCAGCTAATGCAACATTGTTGGGGAGCACAGAACACCAGCTCAACATTCCAACCTGTGCGTCTAAGGAGGCTCTTTCAATGCCCGAGCCTTATGGGCAGCCATCAGGTGACAACAGGCCTAGGGGAGCTCTGGGCCTTTTGTTAAACTATCCCAAGATCAATACTGGTGGCAGCTGGCCTTGATTCACAGTGAGACCACTGCCACATACCTCCAGGTCCAATGTAGGGAGAAATGAACTGCATATAGCTTTGTAGCTCTGAGCAGGTAGCCCTGGGCTGGTTACAGACAGGGCTGAAATTGACCTGCATGGGAGCTCCTCCCAACAGGCACCAGAAACAACACACTCAGAGGCTGGCCTCAGACCACTACCCTATTAACCCCACAAGCAGTACACCCAAAGGGTGATCGCAACAGGCATAAGAACCCCCTGAGGCAAATCCCCTATTAGGAGTCAGCCCCCACACAGCAGCTCGTATGATATAGTCAGTCTTCACAGTTAGTCAGCCTGAGAGCCAATATCACCCACTGATGTGCTGAAAATGATAAGGCTCAACTACAACATGAGAATACACACAACACACACAAGGGACACTCCTAGAATAGACACAGAGGTGATCAGGGAGACTGTGCCATTGGAAACACATAGGACACCTACTATGTAAGGCCACCTGGCAAAGACTGAGAGACATAGGAGATCTATGTAATTCATAGAAGCAAACACAGTGAGGCAGGCAGAATGAGGAAACAGAGAAGCATGTCCCAAATAAAAGAACAAGAGAAACCTCCAAAAATAGAATTAAATGAAATGGAGGCAACCAACGTACCAGAGACAGAGTTTAAAACACTGTCTTAAAGAATGCTCAAGGAACTTAGTGAGAACTTCAACAAAGAGACAGGAAACATAAAGAAGGACACAGAAACCATAAAAAAGAATCAGTCAGAAATAAAGAATATAATAAATGAAATAATGAATGAATTAGAAGGAATCAACAGCAGATTAGATAAAGCAAAGGATCGAATCAACAATTTAGAAGATAAGATAGATAACACACAATCCGAACAACAAAAAGAAAAAAGAATAAAAAACATGAAGATAGTTAAAGGGACCTCTGGAACAACAGCAAGTGTAATAACATTTGTATTATAGGAGTACCAGAAGGAGAAGAGCGGGAACAAGGGATTGAAAACACGTTGAAAGAAATAATGACTGAAAACTTTCCTAACCTGGTGAAGGAAATAGATATACAAATCCAAGAAGTGCAGAGAGTTTCAAACAATATGAACCCAAACAGGCCCACACCAAGACACATCATAATTAAAATGGCAAAGGTTAAAGACAAATTCTAAAAGCAGCAAGAGAAAGACAGTTATCTACAAGGGCCTCCCATAAGATTGTCAGCTTACTTCTCAACAGAAACTTTACAGGCCAGAAGAGAGTGATAGGAAATACCCAAAGCGGTGAAAAGCAAGGCCCTAAAACCAAGATTATTCTCCCTAGCAAAGATATCATCTAATATTAGAGAGATAAAGAGCTCTCCAAATAGGAAAAAGCTGAAGAAACACATCACCACCAAACCAGTATTATAAGAAATGTTAAAGTGACTTATTTTAAGAAGAAGGAGGAGGAAATCAAATAAACAGAAAATAAAATATGTGAATAATAGAATGGCAATAACTGTATACCTGTGAATAATCACTTTAAATATAAATGGATTAAATGCTCAAATCAACAGACATAGGGTGGCTTAATGGATAAGAAAACAAAACCCATACATATGCTGTATACAAAATATCCACCTCAGAGCTAAAGACACATACAGACTGAATGTAAGGGGATGGAAAAAGATATTTCACGCAAATGGAAATGAAAAAAAAAAAAGCTGGGTGGGTTAGCAATACTTATATTAGACAAAATAGACTTTAAAACAAAGGACATTACATAATGATAAAAGGATCAATCCAACAAGAGGACATATCCTAGTAAACATCTATGCACCCAACCTAAATACATAAAACAAATACTGAACAACATAAAGGCAGAGATTGACATAAATAAAATTATAGTATGGGTCTTCAATACCCCATTGACACCAATTGACAGCTATTTCAGACAGAATATTAACAAGGAAATAGTGGCCTTAAGTGACACACTAGACCAGATAAATTTAATTGATATTTTTAGAGCATTTTACCTTAAAACAGCAAAATATACATTCTTTTCAAGTGCACATGGAACATTTCTCAAAAGAGGCCACAAAACAAGTCTAGTAAATAGAAGAAGAGTGAAATCATATCATGCATCTTCTCTGACCACAATGCAATGAAACTAGAAATTAATAACAACAACAAATAAACAAATGTGAAAAACACACAAACACATGAGGGCTAAATAATATGCTACTAAACAATGAATGGTTAACAATAAGATCAAAGAAGAAATGCCTTGAGAGAAGTGAAAATGAAAACACAGTGACCCAAAATGTATGGGACACAGTTCAAGCAGTCCTAAGAAGGAAGTTCATAGCAATGCAGGCCTATCTCAAGAAAAACTCAAACAATCTAACATTACACCTAAGGGGACTGGAAGAAGAAGAACAAACAAATACCAAAATGAGTAGAAAAAAGGAAATAATAAAGATCAGAGCGGAAATAAATGAAATAGAGGCTACAAAAACAATACAAAAGATCAATGAAACCAAGAACTGGTTTTTTGAAAAGATAAACAAAATTAATAAAACTTTAACCACACTCATCCAGAAAAAAAGGAGAGAACTCGAATGAAATCAGAAATGAAAGAGGAGAAGTCACAATGGACACAACAAAAATACAAAAAATTTAAAGAAAATACTATGAGCAATTATATGCCAACAAATTGGACAATCTGGTAGAAACGAATCAATTCCTAGAAGCATACAGTCTTTCAAGGCTGAATCAAGAAAAAACAGACAATCTTAATCAACCAGTTACTACTAATGAAGAAATCAGCAATCATCAAGCTCCCAACAAACAAAGGTCCTGGACCAGATGGCATCACAGATGAATTTTACCAAATATTAAAAAAAGAATTAACACCTATTCTTCTCAAATTATTCAAAAAACCTCAAGAGGAGGGAAGGCTCCCAAGCTCATTCTATGATGCCACTATTACCCTGGTTCCAAAACCAGACAAAAACATTACAAAACGAGAAAAATACAGAAGAACATAAATGCAAAAATCCTCAACAAAATATTAGCAAACTGAATTCGGGACGATATTAAAAAGATCACATACCAAGTAGGATTTATTCTTGGTATGCAAGGTTGGTTCAGTATGAGATCTGACAGTTAAGTTTGTGAACTTGCCACCATGTGCTTACATTGGCGGCATTGTACAAACAGCTCAGTAAGGTGTCATAACCTTGGTGTATCTGTGTCTCCCAGCTGTGTTCACGTTGATGTGTGGCTGTGTCTTGCTGAGTGGCATTCATTATTGTATGTTTTTGTGTGCCATCGCAAGAATGTCGGAGCTTGAATTAGAGCAGTGAACAAACATTAAATTTCTTGTTAAATTTGGCAAGAGTGGAAGTGAAATCAGGCACAAGTTTATGGTGATAATGCCATGAAGAAAACAGCAGTATAGAAATGGATTAAACTTTTTCTGAGGGAAGAAAAAGTGTCACTGATTAAGAGAGGCCAGGGTATCCAGGAATGAGCAGAATTGATGGAAACATTGCAAAAATTCGTCAAATTGTGTGTTAGAATTGTTGGCTGACTGTGAGAAGCATAGCAGAGCAAGTAAACACCCATAGAAAAACAGTTAGGAAAATCTTAATTGAAAATCTTGGCATAGAAAGGTGTGTACAAAAATGGTCCTGAAGCAGCTCACTAAAGAACAAAAGCAAAGGAGAGTCGAAGTTTGCCAAGACCTGTTGGAGAGGCAAGATGATGTTTTGGGACCTGTTCATTGAGGTACAAAGTGGAAGTGACCCAGTTCTCCATGACCAAAATGTTTCGTCAGTCCAAATCAAGAGGCAAAACTATCTTGCTAAACTTTTTTGATATCAGAGGGATTGTTCATTGTAAATTTGTAAATAGTCAACCAAGTTTACTATTTGAAAGTGCTGAAAAGGCTGTGTGAAAAAGTTACATAAAAACAACCTGAACTTTTCTCCAACAACTCATGGCTCTTGCATCACGACACTGCACCAGCTCATGTAGCACTGCCTGTGAGGGTGTTTTTAGACAGTACACACCTTCCCTACCCACCTGATCTGGCCTCCAATGACTTTTTTCTATACCCAAAGATAAAGGAAATTTTGAAAGGAAGACATTTTGATGACATTCAGAACATCAAGGGTAATATGACAACAGATCTGATGGCTATTCCAATAAGAGAGTTCCAAAATTGCTTTCAAGGGTGGACTAGGCGCTGGAGGTGGAACATAGCTTCCCAAGGGGAGTACTTTGAAGGTGACAGTAGTGATATTCAGTGGTGACGTATGTAGCACTTTTTTTAGGATAAGTTTATGAACTTAATTGTCAGACTTCTGTAAGTCAATTAACATAATAAACCACATAAACAAAATGAAAGATAAAAAGAATGTCATATCAAGAGATACAGAAAAAGTGTTTGATAAAATTCAGCATCTATTTATGATAAAAATTCTCAGGAAAGTGGGAACAGAAGTAACATATCTCAACATAATAAAAGCCACTTAGGACAAACCCACTGTTAACATCATACTCAATGAGGAAAAGCTAAAAGCATTCTTTTTTAAGATCAGAAACAAGACAAGGATGTTTATTTTCACCATTTTTATTCAGCATAGACTTGAAGTCCTATTTACAGCAATCAGACAAGAAAAAGAAATAAAAGGCATCCAAATTGGAAAGGAAGAACTGAAACTGTCATTATTTACAGGTGACATGATTTTATATATAGATAACCCCAAAGATTCCACCAAAAAACTATTGGAACTGATACGTGAATTTAGTAAAGTAGCAGGATACAAAATTAATATTCAGAAATAGTTTGCATTTTTATACTTTAATAATGAACTATCAGAAAGAGGAATTAAGAAAACAATGCCATTTACAACTGCATCAAAAAAGAATACCTAGGAATAAATTCAACCAAGGAAGTAAAAGGCCTATACTCAAAAAATTGTAAGACATTGAAGAGAGAAATTTAAAAAGATGCAAATAAATGAAAGTTCTTATGGATAGGAAGAATTAATGTAGTTAAACTGTCCATACCATCCAAAGCAATCTATACGTTCATTGCAATTCCTATTAAAATACCAATGGCATTTTTCACACAATTAGAACAAATAATCCTAAAATTCATATGGAGCTAAAGAACTTGAATAGCTATGGCAATCCTGACAATGAAGAACAAAGCTAGAGGTATCACGCTACCTTAAATCAAACTATACTACATACCATAGTAATCAAAACGACATGGTATTGGTATAAAAACAGAGATCAATGGAACAGAATACACAGCCTAGAAATAAATCCCTGACTATAAGGTCATCTAATTTATGACAAAGGAACAAGAATGCACACTGGGGTAAAGACAGTCTCTTCAATAAATAGAGCTGGGAAAACTGGACAGATACATGCAAAAGAATGAAAATATACCACCTTTTTATTATATATACAAGAATAAACTCAAAATGGTTTAAAGACTTAAATCTAAAATCCAAAACCATAAAGCTCCTAGAAAACATAGGCAGCAAACTTTCAAACATTACACGTAATAATATTTACACATATATCTTCTCCTGTGGCAAGGGAAACAAAAGAAAAAATAAATGAGACTACATCAAACTAAAAAGGTTTTTCACAGCAAAAAAAAAACCATGAACAAAATGAAAAGACACCCTACTGAATGGAAGAATATATTCGCCAATGATACATGTGGTTAGGGGTTAATATTCAAAATTTTTATTTAAAAACTCATACAACTCAACACCAAAAGAACTAAACAATCCAATCAACAAATGGGCCGAGGACCTGGATAGATATTTCTCCAAAGAGGACATGCAGATGGCCAATAGACATATGAAAAAATGTTCAACGTCACTAATCATCAGAGAAATGCAAATAAAACCCACAATGAGGTATCACCTCACACCTATCAGAATGGCGATCATCAATAAATCAACAAACAATATGTGTTGACAAGGATGTGGGGAAAAGAGAACCCTTGTGAACTGTAGGTTGGATTGCATATTGGTGCAGCTGCTGGGGAAGACTTTGGAGGTTCCTCAAAAAATAAAAAATATGAGGGGTTCCCTGGTGGTGTAGTGGCTAGGTTTTGGTGCTCTCACCACCATGGCCTGGGTTCAATCCCTGCTCAGGGAACCAACTCCCCCACACCGCCAAAATATAGTACTACTTTATGACCCAGAAAGTCTACTCCTGTGTATTTATCCAAGCAAATCCAAAACACTAATTTGAAAAAATATATGCACCTCTCTGTCCACTGCAGCACTATTTACATTAGCTAAGATGTGGAAACCACTGAAATGCCCATCAATAGACAATTGGATAAAGGCGGTACATATATATAATGGAATATTACTGGGCCATAAAAAGAATGAAATCTTACCAGTTGTAACAACCTGGATGGACCCAGAGGATATTATGCTAAGTGAAATGAGTCAGACTGAGAAAGACAAATATCATATGATCTCACTTATATGTAGAATCTAGAGAACAAAATACATGAATAAAGAAAACAGAAATAGGTTCAGATACAAAGAACGAACTGACAATTACTAGATCGGAGGGGGTTGGGGGGATGGGTTAGAAAAGTGAAGAGATTAAGAAATACAAATTGGTAGTTCCAAAATAGTCAATGGGGCGTAAAGTACAGCATAGGAAATATAGTCAATAACGTTGCAACAGCTTTGTATAATGCCAGATGGGTATTAGATTAATCAGGAAGACCACTTCATAAATTATATAAATGTCTAACCACTACACTGTATACCGGAAACTAACATAAAATAATATTGAATGTGAAGTATTAAAAAAAAGAAACAGTCATGGGGATATAAAGTGCAGCATAGGAAAGATCGTCGATAATATTGAAATAACTTTGTACAGTGTCAGAAGGGTAGTAAGACTTTTGGGGTTATCACTTTGTGAGGCATGTAAATGTCTAATCCCTATGTCATTTTGTACACCTGAAACTAAGCATAATAATAAAAAATCTCATGCCACATGGGCTCAGCAGCCAGAGCACCCCCTAATGCATTCTGATTGTGTGTTATCCCAACTCTCTTGTAGTGAATTCCTTGGCTGACTGGCATTTCCCCCAGGTATAAATGGTGGATATGGTGTTTAGACTTTCAAAGAATGGGCTATAAAGCTTGAAGTGTGGCCATGATTTTGTGGAATCCCCTGGAGATGGTTACTGAGCTACCAGAGTGGGCTTTCCCTGATAACTGGGGCACAGTAGGGGCCACTGTTAGGATACCCCTGTGACCTCTTAAAAAGTTGAAGAGGAGAGTCAGATGGGCAAGCTAAGTAGAGCCTGTTTGCAAAAGGTAAGATTCACATGTCAGGATGACCAAGAGGCAAAGTCAAAGGACAGACAGGACTGAGACTGGGGTTGAAGAGCTGAGATCTTATATTTAGATGGAGACGTTGGGGATCTTTAATGAATAGGTGAGGAAGGCTCAAGTGTGTCAGCTTAGGGTACCCAAAATGTATTCAAGCTGGACACTTGAGGTGCATTGAATGTTAGTCTGTGCTAAGGAGCCAGAATTAAGTGTGCACACTTTCTTTGCTGTTTCTTTCTCATCCTTCCATGTAAATTTTGGTGAATGTTGATGTTTCCCAGAGTTTTATTTTCTTCTCACCCTGAACATCTGTGGGAGAGAAGGGAAGGGGTGGGAAGCTGGTATTGCTGGGGGAAGGTTTAAGAAACTGGACCTGGTAGGTGACATTTACTCATTGTGACATGGAGGTGAAGGAATCATAAGTTGAGAAAAGGAAAGGTTGGTGAGCAGAAAAGGGATCACAAATTGCTTATCAATATAGAGGAATCAAAAGTTGATAAGGAGAGCTGGTTAAAAATCCAGAGCTGGGACAAGCAAGCAGGAGCATGGTGGTAGGTGATTACCATGACTGGCTTTTGCATTGCTTCTGTGGGGGTGGGGGATGCACTGGCTGAGATTGGGACCAACTGCTGCCCTGCCTCTTGATGACCCCTCCTCTACCCATGGACAAAATAGAGGGCATGTTAATGACAAGAATTCTATCCCAGTCTCTGGCTGTTGGGGCCAGGTGGTAGGAAAAAGGATAAAGGA
This sequence comes from Lyroderma lyra, assembly GCA_004026885.1. Taxonomy (NCBI): domain Eukaryota; kingdom Metazoa; phylum Chordata; class Mammalia; order Chiroptera; family Megadermatidae; genus Lyroderma; species Lyroderma lyra. The sequence goes on along the minus strand of PVJL010012593.1, from coordinate 10,484 downwards.
CAGAGTCTTAGCAGGATAGAATAACAGAGCTGGTGGGTAGTTTAGTTCTACAGTTTATTTTTTTTTAAGGTGAATGGAGTATATGTATTAGTAGGAGACCCAGCTACTTTACATGAATTCTGCTGGCTCTGCAAAGGGACCAGTAGTGATATCTTCATGGTATGTAGTATTTGGAGGACTTTCTTGAAACAGTTCGTTTTCTGTTTGGCCATTGGATAAATGGTCCTACCCTGGAGAGCTTTGAGCATTGTTCTCCAAACCAGGAATCAAAGTAGGTAATTGCTGATGAAGATAAAGGATCTGAATAGCCTAGCCTGTGAACAACATGAAAGTTTTTTTGTTTGTTTGTTTGTTTTTGTTTGTTTTTTTTGGTGAAGTAGGTATGTTGAGATGGAGGCAGCCATTTCTGCAATAAAGTCCATTTTGAGGGTTTCCCAGGGCTCCTCATGGTTCAGAAGTGACTGCAGTCATTCTTTCGGACATTCTTTTACCTGGATGCGGGGGAAAGGGAAAACAGATGTGGACTTCTGCTAGTGTTCACATAGGATTACATATCAGAACTATAGTGAGGGGCGGGACAAAAAGAATGCTAAAACTTCTAAATCCAGTGATCCAATGAAATGATTTTCAGAAAATTCCCAAGAATAAAAAGATGAAGCTGTTTAGATATCTGCAAGGACTTTTACTCAAATTCTTTTTTTTTTTTCTTCCTCTTGAAAGACAAAGTGATGAAATTCTGAGAAAGATTGTAAACTCTCCCTGGGTATACTAGAACATCATCAGTCTTAAATAGTTTAAGAGTAGTATGGTTAGTGGTAGAGATTTGTCTTGTCTTTTATCTCCTCTGGTTAGTTTTAGCTAAATGATTCTTGGACCTGTTTATCAGTTTGTTGTTTAAATCAATGATTCATTAAGAGCTTATTCTAGGAAGGGTGCTAATATCCCATTTGTAAAATAAAATAATTCTCTTTTTAAGATTACAGAAATGATAACTATTGTGCAAACATATTCAGCCTTGAGTAATTCTACCATAGAGGGAATAGATATAATGGCAATAAAATTCAAAAGTATTTATCAAGGGGTTAAGAAAAAGCAATATGACATTCTGGATCCAAGAAGGACAGAATTTGACACAGATTACTTAGAATTCATGTCAAAAATCAATGCCTTAGAGGTAAGTAATTATACATACTTTTACTTCAGTAAGCATGAAATGTAATCAATAATAATACTGGAATTCACATATTTACTATTTAATATGTTACCCTTGCACATTGATGAAAAATATTTCCTAGTGTGAACAATCTTTCAACTAGTCCACACAGTAGTTTCCACCTTTTTAAAAATGAACAGTGAGTATATTCAATAAAAGATGTTAATGAATAACCAGAAGCCCAAAGGACTAATGTATTAATTGCGAGGGTTGGTTTATAGTTTACATTGAAATTTGCATTCAATTTTTGTTGTGCAAAGGAGCCAATGTAATTTTTTCCAGACTGAGGGAATATTTGACATCCCTATCCTTTGTTTTAAGTGTGAAAAGATTTGAGGACAGATTAGGAAGGTGGCTCACTCTTCCCTTGCGTGACCCTGTACTTTGGGGCCATATTCTCTGTGCAACTTAGAGAACAGCTCTGAAGAGGCCCTTGTCCTGTTTGTCACAGCTTAAGGGGCACCAGAGGGATGAAGGCAGTTAAAAAGTATGTCTGGTGAGATTGTCACATAGTTCTCTCTCACCTTTTGGGTTTATATGACCTCAGTTACTCTCTTACTGAAAAAAAGGAGTGTAAACCCAGTTTAGCCTCAGGGAAAGGTCCCCACTTTGCTGCACGATATCCTGGAGACAAAGGGAGGGACAAGAATATATTTTCTCTGCTCCCCGAGTCTGAAATTCTTGTCATTTATTCTTTAAAAACTATAATATATTACCTATAATCTGGACCATATAAGTAAGAAAGATCCTAAAATTCTAAAAACAATACCTTTTCTTTTTGGCCTAGATTTTGGCCTTTCAGTGTTTCAAAGTTAGACTGTGATATTAAGATATATTTTAGTTATTACTTTTAATGTTTGGCTAATTGGGCAGAGTAGAATTTGCTTCTAAAATGATTTGCAAGTTCTATCTTTGGTGATGAGAATTCGTGGATTAAAAAAACGTATTGCTTAAATTATTTTTATGATTGCTAAATAAAGATTACATGTTATAAAAGCTCTACTGTGGTCTTAGATACAAATTTTACATTTCAGTGTATTTAGAGGCCTTATGAACTTTTTAGTATTTTGAAAAAGATGTCTGTGTTTTAATTTTCTTTCCTTTTCCAGTGTTTGAGAGTGAATGTGGTATAAATGAGTAGACCATAGCAATATAATCTGTAAGTGAACGTAATTTGCAAAGAGAGCATCAGTTCCTTTGGTTGGTACCAGGAGTTTGGAGTTCAGTGCTTGGGATTGTGGGGGTTTCAAAAGAATATTTTCTTCTTCTTGTTGCTCCTTAGGATGGTAAAGAGGTTTCTGAGCACAGCTGTGTTGAAAAACAACACCTGTTGACCCTAAGTGTCTATAGTGTCATACATTACTCTACCAATATGCTTAGAAATTCCAAATATACCAAAGAAATATGCTTGGTAAGGGACATTCGCTCCTTTCATAAATTCTCTAGGTCAGTAATTCCAATAAATGACAAGCAGCAAATGCAAACCACATATGTAATTTTAATTTTTCTAGTCACCATATGAATAATAGTTCAAAAAGGCAGATGAAATTACCAGATTTTTCTGTGTATAAGAGCCCCCCCATATATAAGACAACCTCTGTTTTTCTTACCCAACATTAAGAAACCATTGCAACCGGTTACTCCTGTGTATAATAAGATGACCCCCAACTTTTGGTTTAACAATTCTAGACAAAAATATCATCTTATACATGGAAAAATACAGTACTTTTAATAATATACTTTATTCAACCCAGCTTATTCAGAATATTACCACTTTGACATGTCATCGATATAAGAATCATTGCTAGATTTTACATTCCTTTTTTTGTATTAAGTCTTGAAATCTAGTGTGTATTTTATGTTTGTACCACAGCTCACTTCCAAGTGGCTCGTGGCCACCGTGCTGGACAGTTCGGTTCTAGATGCTTAGATGGTAGGTGTGTTGAAGGCTATTTTAGTTCTGTAGGAGAATTGTTGATTACTGTTAAACAAAACTAATCTCTTCCTTAATGCCAGATATCATTTAAATATTAGTATTTTGTTTTAGGTACAAATACAGGCATTTATGAACAGTACTTTTGGAAAAATCTTATCTTCTCAGCAGGCTCTTCAGCTGCTTCAAAGGTATTTGTAATTCATTAGGTAGTATAGTTTCTAGTTGGGATTATTTTATATCTGATAATACAATTTTAAATAAGAGGTTCTCCTAGGTAAACTTTAAAACTCACAAACATTAATCTTTCAATTGCCGTTTTATATATAACTGTTAAAAATTTGAAATATGGTATTTTTCATTGTACTTTTTTGTAGCAGAAAGTCTTTCAATAAGGAAATAAAATATTTTACATGTTACCCCCCTCAGCTACATAGTATATTTGAGATTAATTGTATAGGTATTATTGAAAAGGGAGCAAATAACATTTAATTCTGTGTACCGAAAGGATTTCTAAAAGTGAAATTATCTAAGTGGTAAATCTCCAAATTTTCCATTTTCCCTCCTGACAACAGTGCTTCCCCTAAAAGAAAGGAAGGCCTCGATTAGGGGGACAAGCTCTAGACTAGGGCATGTGTTCTTCCAGCTCAGGGAGGGCTTCTACCCATGTTAGGGACCCTTTGGGAACTCTCTCTTGAGAACCTGTGGATCTGGGCGTGGGCTCAGCCTTGCTATAGTTCTATGTCTCCCTAATCATGGATAATCCCAGTGAGACCTCACTTTATGAGACTATCATAAGAGTCAAAACAGACAGATGATTTTGACGAGGGACAATACTGTACAGACAGATAGCTGGTACCATTTTCTTGGTGATTTCTCTCTTTGTCTTTCACTTTCTGTCTCTGGTTCTTTTTTTTTTTTTTAACGTATAGTATGCTGGTGTTAATTCACTTTATTGTTGGAGCATCGGGGTCTAGTGTTTCCTGTGCATTACTTAGTCTCTAAGTGGAAATGATATTGGGCTGACAAAATCATCATCATCATCATCATTATGGCTCTTGGGAATCATGCGACCATTAATATTGGCAGAGGGGATGCTCCCCTCCATCTTTGCTAAGCCAACTCACTACTCATCTTTTCAACCTTAGTTTAAATGTCACATTCTCAGGAAAGTCTTTCTTGACTTCCTAGTCTTGGCTGGGTTCTTTGTCATATGCATTTCTGGCACTCTTGTAATTTAAGTAATTATTTATGTGACTTTTGATTGATATCTCCCTTTCCCATAAGATGACTGTAGGCTCCAAGAGGGCTGGAACCATGTCTATCTTGGTCATCACTGTAACATCCTAGGAAATGTATGAGGCCTGGTATGGATATTTGTCAAACGAGTAAATGAATGGATTTTTAGGAGTGTAGCAATTCTTAAGTATGTTTCTGATTTACTTTTTAATTATTCACTTTCAACTACCTTTAGATTCCAGAAGCTGCAAATTCCCTGTCTTCAATTAGAAATAAATCACACAATTGAGCGTATTCTTCAGTGTTATGTGGCTGAACTGGAAGCTATTAAGAAGGCAAGTATCATGTTTATAAATCAAATAGTATTATACTTTAGTACAAAAAGAAATCTATTCGCAAAGTATCTAGCATGATTACCTTGTACACAGCTCTTCAGGAGCAATCCTTTCGCTGCTGAGAACCTCTGGTGCCCCCTCTCTGTGCGGTGAGGTGCTGACAGTGTATCCCACTGGACAGCCTGAGTTACATCTCTGTGCTCTTAAGACTGTCTTTGTGCTACAGCATTCGTGTGTGCATAGGAAAGCCCATTTAAGTTAATATATTTATGTATAGAAGTATGGGCTCTGGAGACTCTTATGGCAGATATAATGTAGTAATGTGCTCCCTCTCTTGAATATGTCCTTAAAATTTGGGATAAAAGGCAGAAAAACTATACATGTAATGGGAAATAAGGGTTAAGGGAGGATTAAGTATCGTGTATTGCAAACATTATAGTTTCTGAACCTCAGAGAGGTTATTATCTCTCAAGTGCATGTATATATTTATTGACTACGTCTTTGGTATAAAACATGGGGATCATGGTAAAACATCAATATAAATGTGGGTTTATATTTTTTGCCTTTTCCAGTATATTGAATTTCAAACAGTAATATCAGACTTTTAATTACAGCTTTATCATTCTCAAAAAGATGACCCCCCTCTGACTCGCAACATGCCCCCTATAGCAGGAAAAATTCTTTGGGTGAGGCAGCTCTATCGCCGGATAAGTGAGCCCATCAACTATTTCTATGTAAGCCAATGGTTAAATTTCCATATTATAGTGGTTTTTAATGTAAGACCTATATTTTATCCTATAATATTTGTGTCCAAGAAAGTAGTCAGAGCTAATTCTTTTACTGGGTGGAGAAAAATTAGTTTATGAATATGCTTGAGAGACACTAAGACAATTCTTTCATATTTGGTAAATAAGCCCATTTAATTAGTTATATCTAAGGGGGGTGAATCTTATAACTTTATGAGTTTTAATAAAACAGGACTCTTTATAAAGGCTTTTAATAAGTAATTGTTTTGAAAACAATGGAGTACAGGCCAAGCACTGAAGCTTACTTCTATGTGTGGACAAATAGGTCACTGATACACATTGGTGAAGGCGATGATACCCTCAGAGAGACTATTCCTACATGAAGAATTGAGACCCAGAGCAGGGAATAATGAAGTACATTCAATTCCCTGTGTCCTTAAGAGGATAAGATTTTTGAAAAACACTAGGATACTCTTAGACCTTGTTGGCGTTATGAAATTGCCAGTCTGTCTGCTCTTTGTTTGTTTTTTTGTTTGTTTTTTTGTTTTGTTTTTGTTTTTTAAAAATTAAATTTATTGGAGTGACATTGGCTAGGAATACAATTCTATAGTACATCATCTATATATTGTGTTGTGTGCTCACCACCCCGAGTCAGTTCCCATTCCATCACCATATGTTGCTTTGCTTTTAAAAAGACAAAGTAGCAAAGTAGAGGTGGTTTGCTTGGTATTGTGTCTTATGCCTAAATATAGAACAAAATGATTACCAAACAGTAGTCTTGCAAGTAACATTATTAGTTAAGCATTATTAAGTATTAACTTTTTTTGTTTGGCTACTGTCATTTATGTTTTACTGTTCTCAATATTAAAAAAAAAAAAAAAAAGAAAACACTGGCCTTAGACAAGAGGCCAGGATGGGACTTGATTGCTAATTGAACATAAAACATTCAATTTTCACATAAATTTCATTTTTCTTTTTTGATATAGGGGTTTTTTTGGTGCTGTAATTTAGGAATTTGCCTTCATAGCCACAGTTCAGGGAAAGTCAGTTCATTGTATCTTATCCAGAAAAGTGGGGGAGGAAACAGAGATCTGAAAGTAAAGATTCTCAGTGCCTGGGGCTGGCTGCAGGGCTAGACACCTTGCTTTTTGAGTCCTTCATTTCCTTTTCCAATTTTCTTTTTGTACTGGTAATGTTTCCTTACTTCCATCTCTAGCTTGTACAGCCTTCCTCATCTCTGTTTTACTCTGAGGAAAAATCTAAATGGGTAGCATAATTATTTGATCTCATTTTAAATATTAACAGTATTGTGATTTGGGTATGAAAACAAGCAGCAGTCTTTTAAAACTGAATTTTTCTTTTTTTCCCTTAAAAAACAGAAAAACTCAGAAATTTTGTCAAGTATAGAAGGCAAAGCTGTCATTCGTCAGTATAACAAAATATCCTACGTTTTGGTGGAATTTGAGGTGGTCTATCACACAGCCTGGGTCAGAGAGATCTCACAGTTACAGTATGGTGTGTATAAGACAATGCAGTCATGTTTAGGGGATTGTGAATCAGTTTATGGTTCTAGAGAAGTTTTACATTCGTTTTATATAAACTTAGGATGGCTAAGTTTAGATTTGGGGATGATACTATTTTTTATTTCTTTGTAAGTAGTAATAATACTCTGATTTTATAAGCAAAAATTGTCATGACCTTCAAGTTGATATACTTAGATTATGACTTCGCCTGAAAAATAGTATCAAAAAGTAAATATCAAGACTCTATAGATACTTCTCCATAGACTTAGGAAAGTTTTCATATTCAGTTTTATCACATTATAGATTGAAATCTCAGCCCTAGTCAAGGGAGAAAGAATTGCAGTTTGCTTGTCTCTCTTCCTTTTCTCCCCTCCCTTCCTTCCTTTCTGTTTCTAACGGAATTTAACTTCAGTTTTGAGCTCCAGTATTAGGGTTGTATCTAAGCACTTCCAAGGGGTGTTAAGACATTGGGCAGAGTAAGTGTAAGCCATCCATGCTGGTGTCATCTGGGGTGTTGTTGTCATTGTGTGAGCTCAATTGTTGGTTATGCTTTGTCCCACCTTAACCTTAAGCCCTTATTCATAACCTTGGTGGATTGGAACCCTAACTGTGTCTCCTGGTAGAAAAGCGTCTCCCCCTCCTCTGGGATCTCCACTTAAGGAAAGCACAGAATTGCAGGCACAAGAAGCACAACTTCTGCATCTGGGTCCCTGGGAGTGACAGTGAGAGGGGCTATACACTTCTGCCTTTTGGTTCTAGACCTACATAATTTAGCTGTTGGGGGTAGCACTACCTATCAGCCATTGATTCACTGCACGCCTGCATCCTGGAGGACAGTGCCCCAACCCAGCAGGTGTCTTCTCCAACTCATACCTTAGTTAAACCTTTAACAGGCCACTTCTATCAGGCCAGCTGTTTCTGGGTAATACAAATTGCGGGACCCTGTGGAACCTAATGAAAGCCTGCCAATGGAGCAACACCCTCAAAGGACCGTCAAGAGAAACTCAAAATTCACGTTATGGAAAAGGGTAAAAGAGAATTTTTAACATCTGAAACATGAAGTGTGTACTATTTAGCTTCTACAATGCCATGCTTATTTATTTATTTATTATGTGGGTAGTTCCCTGGCTGGGAATCGAACCCAGGCCGCAGCACTGACAGTGCTGAAGCCTTAGCCACTGCCCCACCAGGGAACCCCACCATGCTTTTTTCTACTTGTTTGTCCTGCTGGGTTTTCCTCTTATGTGTACATGTTCAAAAACAAGTTCAACAGCCACCTGTTCCATAAAGCCCTGCCTTATTCTTCCTGGCTCCTCCTCTAGAGTCCCCCACACACTTGATCTGCAGTTCTTTTCCATGACACTTACTGCTTTATAGATCTGTCTTACCTCCCCTGCTCATCCTCTGAATAACAGTCATAGCCGATATTTACGTAGTGCTTACCAGGACCAAACTTTGTCTAGCACTTTACATACACAACTTCCTTTAACCCTGATGGCAACCCTATGAGGAACTGTTACTATCCTCACCTTACAGATGAGGAAACTGAAGCACTGAGAGGTTAAGTCACTTGCCCAAGATCACACAGCTCAGAAGTGGCAGGGCCAGGATTCAAATCTGCCTTTCATGTAAACAGGCTAGTGGGAACGATTTGTACTTGTTGTTATAGTGATGCGATGACATTTAACTCTTCAGAAACTCATAAGAATAATTGAGGACCTGGTATTGGCCTCTTTTACTTGGTTGCTCTATGAAGTTTCTCTGATGATGGTTTACTCATACATGGGATGAATGTGTACGCTCATTCTTGCAGCAGACTTCCCAGCTATCATCATTAGTGGTCTTGCTGACCATTTTGTCCCTTCAAGAAAATTCAGTACTGCCTTCCAGGAAGACAGATTTATCAAATGAATATTCAAAGATTACTTTGGAGTTTACTTGAGAGGATAAGATAAATGATTTTTAGGCCAATTTTTAAAAGATTAAAATTTTTGGTGGAAATCTTCATGAAACAATCATTAGGAACCATATCAAGACTAACTTTATCTGATGAATAAAAGTCCACTAACTTCAAAGGCACATACAGATAACTTATTTTACTAGAAATTTGATGCAGCCATGTTATACATAGTAATGTGAGGCTTGGAAGATACATGGGAAATTCTCATGTTAGTCGTCGTTGTTAATATAAGGTATAATTCAAGCCAGTACATACGTGTCTGTAAGTGTGTTATTATTCCTCTAGAGAGGTAATTCATGTTGGGATAATAAATAATCTAAGCCTGCTCAGCAGGAACCACTGGGATTATGTATTCCAATTCATAATAAAAGGCATATCTGAAAATGCCTATTTATTTTAATGATGTTCATGTAGTAGTTCAGCTATAATGTGAAAAAATCTTGTACATTCTGGGAGTTCACAGTGCAATGGTGTTTAATAAATATTTCTTATTGAGGTTGGGCCTGGTTATCAGAAATTCAGGATGGAGATTTTATTCAGATAAACCTCCTTGAAGAAGCCGGTTTGGGGTTAGGCATGGAAAGGGGTTTGAAATCTATGAGTTGTTTCATATTTTGTAGTTGTGCATATCTTCTGGTTCTCTCCCAGGGGTTAAATCACCATCTATAGAAATAAACTAACATTGTATTATAGCTCCCTTAGGCCCACTAAGAAAATGCAGCTCACAGCACAAAGGCTATCCATTCTTAGTCCATTTTTATCTCTCTTGATCTGGTTTTCTGGCCTTACAGACACTCTGCATTTATTTAAGTTTTGAGCACTGACCGTATGTCGGATACCGTGCCTTAGAACCTGAGATAGCTAATGCTATTGTTTTAGTCTTAAGGAGTCAGTGGTACAGTGGGAAGGACAGGCAGGGAAAGAAGGCTGGAAGCAAAAAAGAAACCTAGAATAATTAATGTCAACAATTGTTTATTTGTAGCTTTACAAGCCACACTTTTTGTGCGACATCCAGAATCAGGAAAGTTGCTGGTTAATTTTGATCCCAAAATTCTGGAAGTTGTTCGGGAAACTAAGTGCATGATAAAAATGAAGCTGGATGTACCAGAACAGGCAAAGAGATTGCTAAAATTGGAAAGTAAATTGAAAGCAGACAAATTGCGTTTGCAGGTAAGATAGATTATATTTTCTAATTATTTTTGAAGTAATTTTTTAAAAACAAGGTCAAGATATCAGAGTAGGTAAATGCTATACTTGCCAACTCTCAAGACCACATCAAAATGACAGCAAACTACAGACTAACCACTTTTGAGATTTGCCCAAAGTCTGTCTGAACGGAAGCCCTACAAGTAGAAATGTGTAGAAGGAGGCCCCTTAAGACTGGTGAGGAAGGGCAGAGACACTGAACGGGCTGGTCCCAACCACATGTGAATGTTAAAAGTGGGGAGGCATATCTTGACTGTGGAGGGCTTCCCTGGAAAAGCAAGGGGTCCCAATCCTGTACCAGGCTCCACAGCTCAGGCTGCCAGTGCCAG
>PVJL010012592.1:0-36463 GCA_004026885.1 Lyroderma lyra | reverse complement strand
GGTTCATGAAGTCTTCCTTGAGTCCTAGGTCTGTAAGTTTAGTACCAATGTTTTTTTCTATACAGTTTATTGTTGCAGGTCTTATATGAAGGTCTTTAATCCATTTTGAGTTAATTTTTGTATATGGAGAGAGTTCACAGCTCAGGTTCATTCTTTTGCATATGTTTTTCCAGTTTTCCCAGCACCACCTACTAAAGAGCCTGTCTTTTCCCCATTGTATGTTTTTTGCTCCTTTATTGAAAATCATTTGTCCATAAATTTGTGGGTTTATTTCTGGGTTTTCAGTTCTATTCCATTGGTCTCTATTTCTGTTCTTCTGCCTGTACCAAGCTGTTTTGACTATTGATGCTTTGTAATATAAATAGAAGTCAGGAAGTGTAATGCCACCAGCCTATTCTTTTTATGTAGTATTGCTTTGGCAATTCGAGGTCTTTTATGATTCCATATAAATCTAATAATACTCTTATTCAGTGATACTTTATAAAGAATGCTAAGTGTGAGAATGAGTCAGTCATCCTGCATTCAAATCCTAATCTAGAACTCAGCAGGGAGGTCAATATGTGAGTTCGATGTGTGTGTCTCTTTACTTACTAGCCCTGTGAACTTGGAAAAGTCACCTAACTTTACTGATCCTCAATTTGCCCACAAGGTTGTCATGTAGAGTGAATCATTCACATAAAGTACTTAACACAGAGCCTGGTATACAGTAAGTATCAAAAACGTCAGCTAATTCTATTGTTGTTATTATTAGTGTTATTGTATGATTATAGTATTACTACTGTTGTTGTTGTTGTTGTTAGTATTATTATTATTATTATTGTGTGGAGTTATGGTGTATGCCTTCCCAAACTTTACAATAGACTTGAGGTCCTTATAATGAAATTCAAGTATATAAAACCCAAATACAACATAGGTTGATAATGAAATAAAAAATAAAAAGTAATTGATAATAACTCTATATGACAAACTCTTAGATGAAGAAAGCTACAGGAATTGGTCTCCAGACCAAGCAATGTATTCTTTAGTATTCTCAGAAAACAAGTCAAAGACAATGGTTCTTGCCACTTTCTCATTCTAGGGAAGCATATTTTAAAGATATGTTCCATGGAGAAGTATCCTGAGCTAACCTTTGTTTAAAAAAAATTTGTTCAGTACTCAACTATTTTAGGACTATGTTGTATTATGGACTGAATGTTTGTATCCTCCCTTTCTCCCAAGATTCATATGTTAAAATCTAAATCTTCCAATGTGACGGTATTAGGAGATTTGGCCTCCGAGAAGTGATTAAGTCATAAGGGTAGAGCCCTCAGGAATGGGATTATTATCTTTATATCTGAGACCCTCTAAAAGAACCCTCACTCTTCAGTCATGTGAGGACACAGCAATAAGGCCATCTATGAACCAGGGCCCTTTACCAGGCACTGAATCTACCTGCACCTTGATCTTCGACTTCCAGCCTCTATAACTGTGAGAAATCAATGTCTGTTGTTTATAAGCTACCCAGTGTATCATAGTCCTTTATAGTAGCCTAAGACATGCTGCAAATTCTAGGCTTTTCTTTAAGATTCCCTAGTGTAAAGACATTTTTTAAACTTGTATAGCCAAAACAATGATTAGTGTATCCAAAAAGATGTGACCATGAAATCCTTTTCTACATAGTACCTATTAATATCCCACAGACTTAATCTTTTCAACATGATTTGGAAAATACTGGTAGAAAGCATAATTATTTACCAATAAGATAAATTATCACATTTATTTTTACTGGTCCTACTTATGAAATAAATGTTTCATTGAGGTCATTGCCAAACATCTGAGAATGTTCTTAAACTGCAGAATCTGATTCTAGGTCTGGTGAGGAACCTGGAAATCTGATACTGTCAGACCGCACATGACAATTTGAGTTGCAAGCCCTTACTCTGTTCTTCACTTATAACAGTTTTCACAGCCAATTTTCAAATCAATAAAAAAGAAAAATTATCAGATAGTATCTTCAGACACTGTTTCACAAAAGAGCAAACTCTTTATATGTCTTTTTCTTAAATCATCCTTCACCCATTGCTTAGGGCAGAACATCATAACGGAGTTCATTTTTACAGGGAGCTAAACTAAGATACCTGGAGTAAGTTGTTTTCTGATGTTTTGCTTGATAAAAGTTTGAACTTAGGAAATGTGGAGGAATAAATGCTCAGCAAGAGCCTTGAACTCTCTACCATCAATTGTATCCTGCTAAGCTGTATCACTTTTCTTCCTGAACTTGCAACTCTTCCTTCTCGCCTGGCTTATTTGTGTCAGATCCCTCTTTTTCTGCCCTGCACAGCTAGAGTCACTGACACTTTCTCCTCCTGCAAGATATTGATTTCTTAATACCTGATGGAACAATGACAGAAGAAAATTATCCACAGCAGCTGTGATGTACTAGAGATGGCCACAAAATTTTCTGACATTTCTTCCATCAAGAGGCAAATTCTAATTCTCCTCCCTTTTGAAGGTTTCTATTAGTCAGGCAAGTCAGTAAGACAGCCAGGTGTCTTCCTAAGTTCATTAATAGTAGCATTTGGCTTCTAACTGATTTTCTTTGAATACTCTCCCTGGGAGCCCTAAGCTGACATGTATGAAAATGAATACCCTGGAAAATCCATGTGTTAGTCCTCTGGTGGACAGTCCTTCATGAGCTCAGCTTTTCAACCTTCCTCATGAAAGCATCATACGTGGGAGTCTTGGACCCCCAGACCAGCCCATCCACTACCTGAGTCCAACAAACTAACGTCAATTGACACTACATAGACTAGAAGAATCAATGAGCTGAACCCTCCCGAGATTCTGATCCACAAAATCTTGAGATATAATAATTATTTAAAGTCACTGAATTTGAAGCATTTTGTTACATAACAATAGAAAAGCAGAAAAGTTTCCTTGTGCTTCCATGCCAATTTTCTGGGTCCCCTTCGTCTCTTCTCATGTGAGAGAAGTTTTTGGTTATCTCTGCCACATGGTTTACTTCTAATCTCATTTTAATCTAGTGCCAGACCTAGGTGTATGCACCAAAGAAAGATTTAATGACTACTGGATTGATGGGTGAATGAAGGAATGAGTGAATGAATGAATGAATTTACAGGTCATAATCTACCACTCCATCAAAATTGTTCTTTTAGAACTAATCAACACCGTCAGAAAATCAAATGGCATTTTCAGAGTCCCTAATGTAATTTCTCTTAATCACTTCCTTTGGCCAGTGTAGTCACTACATATTGAAAACTATGTCATTTTGCTGTTTTTGGAACCATACCCCTTTACAATTTCCTGCTACACTCCTGAACACCTCTTTGTGAGGTTCTCTTTGTCTGCCCATATTTTAAATGGAAACACTTCAACATTTAGTTCTGGGTTACATTTTCTCTTAACTGTGTACAATATCCTTTTGCCATCTCATCTGTCCAAATAAGTTAAGTTCCATATGGATACCTCCAAATTCATTATCTTTAATTTTGGCATCTTGCCTGTGCTACTCTCTCAGTGCCACAGCTATCATTGAACTCCTTCCTCAGATCTAGACATATATTTGCCATAGATTGTTGGAAATCTGCACTTGGACATCCCATCAACACATCAAGTCCAATATATCCCAAATAAAACTCATCACCTCTCTTTTATAACCTCTTGCTCGTCTTTATTTCTAATCTTATACAAAGAAATCACTAACCCCTAGATTTTTCAGTTATGAAATGAGTTATTTTTAACTCGCTCTTTTATTCTTGAATGACTATTAATCCCTATTGGCTCTAGATCCAAAATATCAAATGTAATAAACTCTAATATTGTCTTTCTACCTATAATTCCCAAACTGTAATTATTATCCAATTCAGTCTATACAATACAACTTGAGTCATTTCCCTAAACTCTGCTCCTAATTATTCCAACCACAGTTGCCCACTTTTTCTTCTTTTTCTGCAGATGCCATTTCTGTGCTCTATAGTTAGTGTCCTTCCTCTCACCCAACATCCTTTTTCAGAACTCATTTTCAATAAATTCTTCCTCAATGCCCACTTGCTTTGCTCTTCCTTCACCACCAACTCCAGAAAAAATATTATCTCCCCTGCTCTTATGTACCCTTAGTCATTTGTTCATGTCTTTGATTTAGGAAAGATCATTATTAGATTTAAATTAAAGTGTGTTTATGTGTGTGTGCATGCATGCATATCCACTACAGTATGACCTCTTACCTGGCAGAAATTGGTTATTAATTTAATTTTTCTCCCTTACTACAATAAGCACTGTATAGCATACATAGGGACTGCTCAATACTATTAGTTGAATTTGGATATCTGGAACACTTTTCACTGATTTTCACCATTATTTATTTTTTGAACTAAGTTGTACCATGAGAGAAAATAATTTGTGCCAAATGGGGCACATTTCAACTACTCATGCTATTATGTTAATATTTTCATTAAACACAGGCATTTCTTAGTAGCCTGTAGGTATATTTAAAACTTTAAGACAAAAGGTAGTTTCTGTCAAAATGATTTACAATCGATGACACTGCCAGTTAAAAACAAATAATTAAGATACACAGAAAGGCCACAAAGCTTCAACTAAGAGAAATACAGAGAGGTGCCAGTGGATGATGGTGAGATTTGGCAACCACAGTCTCCCCTTTCCTTTCAGCAATTGTTCCACTACAGAATCAGTCTTAAGAGAGAGATTCTTGCAACCAGATGTAAGAGGACAAATATTATTAAAAACTACACTCAACTCAACTGCACTTCTGACATCCCTGGTTTGGGAAATTCAAATGGATCAATAATGTCTGACTGAGAAACTCAAAATTTAAAAGACCCCTTGCCTGAAAGCCCTGTGTAGAACCCATTTACGCATGCTATAAATACCCTCCTTGGAAAATAATTTTGTTGTATAAAAATGTAAAATTAAGAAGTATACTAACATTTGAACAAATAACATCTTTAATAACGTTGTAATTCTGAATCTCTTCTGTTTATGTTAGGAAATACTATTTTTTCTCTTTTTACTGTAGAGATGTTTTTGAATTTATTATTCCAGGGCCTCCACTTTGTTTGCTACAATGTAATCTTGTGAAAGTTAGCAGTTTGGAGGTTATAGCAAAACACGGTGGGTGCTCCTCATCCAAATCCGCTAAGATTTACCAAGTCCATTAGCATTTCTGTGTGGCCAACCCTTGGCTTCTTATTGACTTGGCGTTTCCAAAATCTGCACCTGCATTTCTTCAAATTACTGTCTTTAGGCTTTTAAATTGCTTTGCCCAAAAGACCAGAGAACTGGCAGTGCCTCTGTATTTCTGTCACCTCAGAGTAGTCTTAAACCAATGACTGACTGACATAAGAATACAAAGCCCAGCCCCTCTGTTTCACATTGGAACAAACTATCAGGCACAATGGTAGCCCCCTGTATTCCTGTAGGATCAACCTGAAGCTGGGACTGTACCTGCAAGGGCCCCTTGCAAGATTTCTTCCTGATTCCTGTTCTACTTCCCTCACTCACCTGTCATCCCTGGGAACATTTCCTTAATAAATCAATTGCATGCGAATGAATCCTCATTCTCAGATGGGCTTCAAGAAAACCCAACCTAAAACAGAAGCATCCCACTAATTCTAGTAGTAAGGGCATCAGATTTCTACTTGAAGACACTAGACATACAAAAATTGTGTAAATAAACCAGTGACTGGAGATGGGGGTTTACTAAAGCAACCTGCTCTCACACTTACAATCCATTCCTCTTAGAGATACATTATCCATTTTCCACTGTCTAGTTCCCAGCTGTACTACTATCTTCTCATCATCTCCTTTTTCAATTAATTCTTCACAATAGTACTTTATCTTCATTAATAGTTCCTTTGTATTATGTGAGGATAGTGAAAATGAGTATCTACTATGGACAGAGGAGACCTGAATTCCATGTTGTACCTTCTATTTCCTTTCTTACTAGGTTCAGCATTTCTCCAGTGCTCACTATCAGAATTACAAATGAGACATTGTGTGCAGAACTGTACTTCACATGGCAGGATATTTAACATACCTCCCTCACCCCCCTAGATATACACAGCATTTCCTCACAACCAATTATTGTAACAACAACAACAACAAAATGCCAATACATTTCCAAATGCTGCCAGGGAGATAGTATCACCCACCCACCTTCATCTATACCTTTGTGAACCAGTAAATAAACAATAATTGTTCCCATTGTCCATGATTTGAAGTTACTCTTTAACTCACCTACTTCATTCTCTGACCTTCTTTCATTCATGATGATTAGAGATAGGGGCCATTTTGATACACAAAGAACACTTGAATAGAGGAATAAAAGCTTCCAAAATGACATTTTCCCATGTGATAAATGCAGAGATTATTTTATAGGATTGGTGCAAGTGTGTTTAACAAAACTACCATTATGTTCCATAGTTTAAATAAGATGCTTAATGAATGTGAGATAATTAAAGTAAGCTTGAGTTCAATTTAATTAGGCATTTAAACTTAATAGCACATTTAGTAGTACCACTCTAAAATGATTAAGAAATATATCATTATAATAACATGATTTAATTATTAGATTTATTACATTATGTATTTAATAATGCCACGTTAAAAGGATTAAGTGAATCTTTAACTTAAAATAAATTAGGATGCACAAATGTAGCTCTATGGAAATTTTTATTAGTAGAAAGTCCATTCAGACAATAAATTACTAAAATAATATTACAACATATTATGGTTTTCCTAGAGCTGGATCACAAAACAAATGTGAGTATTTCTAGTCATTACTTTGAGAAATCTCTAATAAAGTTGTGAGTTATCACACCAATGGTTCAATTAGATTATAGACTCTTATTGATTTTTAAATAATTTAATATCAAAAGCTACTTTTCATCTTTAATATTGAGAGAAAAGTGGTGAGGCAGAGACAGGATAAATCTGTGGTATTTATATTTGATATAAATTCCTGAATCTTAACCCTTATGTAATGTTACCCATGGGTGTCGAGTCTCTTAATGCCCGCATAGTTTACAGCTATTCTCCCTATACCTCTTGCAGCTATAAGGATAACTGCGTCTGCTACCTTTCTCTTGGTTAAAATTTTAAGAGCAGAGGGGCATTCAGGTACAAATAATATGCAATAGCTGTCTGGAAAAAAATTGCAGCCATTGTCAATATAACCAGAATGGTTGCATGGCTGGATACTTTCCAAACAGCCCTCATACATTAATGCCAGTAACTCTGGCAGATTCATCTTGAACCATAGAGAAACTGTGGTAATAAAGGAAGAACACTGGGGAAAGAAGAGTCACCATTTACATATGAGCATATGACCCTCATTACAGTTCGGGTTCATAATTCACCAGTTTACCTTCGAGCCTCCCCAATAGTTAGACAGTCGCTGCCGCTCCCCTGCAAAAAAAAATTATCAGTCTCTTTGCTTCCTTTACACAGGAAATCCCCTGTGTAAAGATTTCCATTAATATTCTCCTTTATTAGTATAAGTTAGTAATAATTGATAGTACTTCATTCAACAAATATTCATTGAATGAATGAATAAATGAATAACAGTTAATTTAAGAAGCCTCTATGATATTTCAATTTACTATAAATTGATAATGTTTTCCATATTTAGCAAGAAAATTATGATTTGATGAAATTTAGTGCTTTTGTTTTTGCTTTATTTTTGGTAGGTTAATTCCTGATATGGATGATCTTTTACAGTTCAACGGGTTGAACAAGAGGTGTGGTACCATAAAAAGAATCCTCAGCTGGAGATCAAGATCTTTAGTTCTTACTTCTACTTCCTGTATCAAATAATCATGTCATCTTGTAATTTAACTCCTAAAAGGCTTTATTTCCACATCTACAGAAAGACATAAAGAATGTCAAGATGCTCTTGCAGGTATCCCAACAGTCATTACCTTTGTTTAGGCATTCCTCTTCTCTCATTTGAACAGATATTAGCCTCCTAGGTGACCTACCAACCTGTATTCTCCCCATCCACATTTTACTCCACATACTGCCACTGAATGTTTCTTCCCAAAATCCACAAAATACATTTTAAAATATTGTTTTATTATTTAAAATACACTCATGTCAATTGAGCAAAATATCTTCTACCCATATTGTATCCCCAATCTATCTTCCCTGCTTCCTCTTCAGTTGCTTGTCAATTGCAAAACCCCAAAATCTATCCTACAGCAATACCAAACTACTCACTGATTCCTGACCACAAATGGTTCATGACTTCCCACTACCCAGCATTTGCCTTATCAGCTAATAGGCTGAAATCTCCAACAAGGCAAATACATGAATTTTTCAGCTTAGCATTCTTAACATCTAACAGATTGTTAAGCAAAGGTGGTCAAGCAAAGAAAGTCTCTTCCTCCTTCTGACCCCATAGCACATTGTGCACACCACTGCAGTGGTACTTATTACATAGTGTTGCAATTGTTTTTTATACATATATTTTTTTCCTGTCCAACTGTTATCTTTTAACTCAAGAGTGCTAGGTACATGGTAAAACTCAGTTAAATTTGGTTGATTTAAATATATGAAGAGTCCTTTCAACCTTGAAAACTGATAAGTCTAAGCAATTGTTGTTTTTCAAAAAAAGCTGAAGTCCTTAGAGTGAATTACTTATAAATACAAACCAGTATAAAGCTGAAATCATGAAGGAAATTGGCAAAACATGTTAGAATAAGTACAGCTAGGAATGGTAGAGGCCACAGTTAGTGTACTACTTTGAACTATATGAGCTAAAGGAGCCTATTAGACACGCTGAGCATTTACTAAAACTCTTCGTCTTTGAAGCTAGTTCTGAATAATACAATTGAAGCAAAAGGAATTTTAGTTCACTGGCTTTACCATGTCTCTAGAATATTTTAAAGTTAGTATTCCAGATAGTTTTGAAAGTATTCTGAACCAGGTTTCTTTTTTAGAGAAAGAACACAGTCACTATGTCTGAGTCAATTTATGAATAAGTGATATACTTACTGCTAAGATAGTGCTATCTTTAAAACAATTTGATCTTAATATTTATCCTATTGCTCTAGTCGACCCTGAGAAGAAAGATTCATTCAATGTGAACTCCAAGAAGGAATGTATCTGCTGAGACGGACACGTCATGGTCAACCAAGGACCCAAATTTTACAAATCATAAAAGCCTAGTCGCCATTTGCTGATAGGAGCTCCTCACGTGTACTCTGTGTACTGGAAAGAACTTCAGAATGAACTCTTGGCTTCTGCTCTAAGCTCCACTTGTTTATGCCATCTGAGTCAATGATGCAGAGAAACCCTAGTCTCATCTTTCTACCAATGGACTGAGACTTGCCCCATCCAATCAGAACTGCACGATTTGAATACTTCATTTACATAAAATTGACCTAATTGAGAACTACGAGGGAACTTTCAGTATAAAAGATGTCTTTCCCTTTATAGGGATGGAACACAATTTAGGTTGTTGCTTGAAATTGTGTCTCCTGGGCTGCAGCTCCTGTTTGCCCAAATACATGTTTTTTTTATTCTTTATTACAGTCTAAAATTAATTTTGCTTTACACACTTGTAAAAATAATTAAATATCCTTTATCATCACTAGAGAAGATGGTTTAACACGCCCAGAAATTTTGAAATATTGTGTAATGTTAGTTCTATAATGTCCAAATATTCAATAGTAGATAGCAATTATTACCTGCTATGATCCATATCTGTGAAACTTACATTTTTTTTTTTTTTGCTTTTTGGTATGTGGGTAGCTCCCTGGCTGGGAATCGAACCCAGGCTGCAGCACTGACAGTGCCAGTACCGAAGCCTTTAGCCACTACACCACCAGGGAACTCCCGAAACTTACATTTTCAAGAGGGCATATTAATTAATTTTGCAAAGACGAAGGAGCTATAAGGAAAATCACAACAAAATGAGATGTTTTCCTATTGCTTCACCTTAAAATGATGCCTGTTCATTTTTTAATCCTTGGAATGTGGTGAAAATATTTTAGTTATTACTAATTATTTAAGAATTATACTTTGGTAATATCCTAATAATTTATTTCTCAAATTTCTTATCAGACAAATATTATCATCTGTGCCAGATATTCAGTGATATCTTTTTCCCTCAGATTCACACCCACTCACTCACCCTTTTATATTCTATTTTGTGGTTCTCAGGCTCAGATCTCTGCAAGCTCTGTTTCCATTTTGCTGTCTGCCTCCCTGTTAGGATCTGGTAATAGTGAACATGATAAGGAGACCACAGGACTGGAGGAGGGAGAAAGGACTCAAATATTCCTATTTGCTTCCTGTGGACTTGCTGTTCCTATTAGTAGTACCCCAGACTTGCTTCTTCATGCCTACAGCAGCATTCATTTTTAGTAACAGCTGTTGAATCCAGCCTGCACTGTGTTGTTTTTGCCATCACTTACAGAATCAGCTTCATTGCACTCCTGCCGTAGAAATACCAGCAGCAACTTGCTGACAGAGGTCTGGGATTCAGACTTGTTGGACCCCTTGTGCTATATCAGAGACATCAGTACCAGCCAATCAGTGGCTCCTCATTGGAAGTGAGTTCTAGCTCAGTAAAGTCCAAGCTGCTAAGTTTTAGTAACGTTAATCTTTTCTCGGTGATAGGAGCGATAGCTACTTTGTGCAGTTGCTATCTCCACCTCCATTTTCTTCTTACTTGTTCAGTTTTTCAACATGTAAACCACCATTCTTTATGAACATTCTTTTCTGTTAAAAATAACTACACTGGCTTCCATTCATTGGACCCTGACTGATACACCATCTCAAACCCAAACTTGTGAATATCACAATGGAAACAGAGAACAAGCTTTGGGTCTGAATTCAATAGGTAAGCAGGATTTCTTATACTTTTTCAAAGACCACCTAATTTTATATTACTTTCCAGTATTATTTTCTACTATTTTTATCATATAACTATATTAATGATTCTATTATTAGCATGGAGATATTTAAGCATGTGGACAGCCATATGTATAAATATATTCTTTCTCTAGATGAAACTCAATTGTGTAAGAAGCAAACACATTTTTATTCCAACCACAGTTAGGTGAATTGTACCTTGCTCTGTAGTTATTTTCAATGTCAGCATAAATAGTAAAAAATAAAATATGGTTAAAATGAGCCTGGAAAATCCCTATACCATCTATATTATATACATGGTTAAATTTTAAATACTATATAGACATCTCCTGCACACCAAAGTGTAGGGAACCTTTGAGCTAAATTTAAAGAACAAGAAGCAAATGTGTGTTCAGCTTTCTTAACATGCAAATCTTTCTGCTTCTAAGGCAAGCTCCAAAGTGTTTTGCTTACCTGCAAGGTTTTCTGCGTTATGTTTTAAAATTAAGCATATTTCCTTACAATACATTTAATAAACATTTTGGTTGTCAAGAATAAACAGGACGATGTAGTCCTAGAGTTCGCACATAAATTCACTGATTCTCCTGTAATGTGAACCTATCCACACTGTCTCAGTCATACAGATTAAAGAAATGAGGGGATCTGAGCAAATCTAAGAGGATATTTCTCCTTAGGAAATTATTACATTATATGTACTAGGCTTTAAGTTTGATGTCAAAAATCGATTATAGTCAGTAAATGTTAATTTTCTAACTGATTCATTCAATTCACAATACATGAAAATCTAAGATTTCTATTATTGCCATTTCTTATTTAGACACCAGTAATTGTCTCTTTCTTTTACATTTCTAAAGCATAATTCCGGATGCTAGCTGACACCATTCCAATAATTTTTACCTTAACTATGGAAATGTCCTTTAAAAATTATCATGCTAGACTTAATATGTTAGAAAGTAGCCTCCATTGTATTTTAAATGGATACACTCAAAAAAGTGATCCCTCTTCATTAATATTTCTAATACTGCTTTTTTGTAGATATTGTATAGAGGCACCTGAGAGAAATTCAGCATATCTAACAAAGAAGGAAATAAGAGAAGTTTTTGGTTGTGATCTACTGTACTTGCCTCTGATTTTCCTTGACTATAACATACAAAACTACTTAAACATGCTATCCCCCCAATCCCCGCTATCTCATACTCCAGGGTCAGTGTTGGCCCCAGACTGAAGGAATTTAAAGTTCCCTGCTCCTTTATAAATTGAGGTCAAGGAAAAAATTGCTACTAGACCTGCAGCCCATTGCTTAAACTAGACTCTTGCCTTCATCTTTATGACCCTGCTTCATTCTTTGTACGTGATATATTCCCACTTCTAAAACTGGGAACCTTGAGTGAAATCTTTAGGATTAAGTTTCACAAAGAAGGGAGAGATGTCTGCCTTATTCACTGCTTTAGTTCTAGCACTTGATGATTCTTCAGTGCCTGACCACCTCCATGGAGGTGATGAGCAGAGGTTGTTTGAATGACTGGATGGATGAGTGAAACTCAGCTTCGTACCTTAATTGTAACTGTTGGTTTCTGTTCCCAAGCCCACTGTTACCCCATCGATGCCTTTCAAAGTCTGGAGTAAAATCCCAAACTCAATACCCATGGCTGGTTCTCCTATTACCCACTACTGAACCACTTGGTATAGAATACTTAACTATGACCACTTGTTTAATTTCACCCCTAATTTTTTCCACACCTGCTAAAGGCTACATTTATCTTCTTCTGAGTTTCTGTCTCAGGGACTTCTCACCTCCCTAGATTTCTTCCTTCTCATGGAATCTCCCTCAATCTGAATTTGTATCCTCTGAGTCCTGGCCATCTCTTTTTCATTCGTACCTTGACTATATCAATTCTCATATGTAAAACCAGGGAGTTAGTGATAGAAGAGGGCATTGAATTATTGGTAATACACGCCTAAGAAGAGAAACAAGGCTGGGAAAAGGCATAAGATTCTTGGTTCAGAACATAGCAGACAGATATATAGGGAAGCAACTCAATAGAAATTACTTTCTTTAGTGTTTCAACTTTTGCACACCATTCTGGGAATGCAGCTGACTCAATCACACTTCTAGACACATCCAATGTGGTGATTTCCAGTCAGGTAGACAGAAAACAAGAGAGAGAGAGAGAGATCTCAGTGATAACTGAGGGGCAGGAAAATACAGAATAATTAATCAATTTATAACTCATAATAAATTAAATAATTAAAGCTACGTCAGCAGCTGCCTTTATTGACTTTTTACTATGTGCCATGTACTTTATATACACTATCTCATTTAAAATCATCCCCCCAAAATCAGGAAGATGGTATTTATCAACACTTATTTTAAAGATGAGAGATGTAAAGGGGTATTTGAGTAATCTTCCTGAAGTCCTAAAACTCACAGATGATATTGCTTGAATTTGAACCAGGTTCACATGGTACCAAAGCTTTGTCAATCATTTACTGAGTTACTTTCTCCTCTAACAACTCTAAACTCTACCAGCATACTTTGAAACCCATATTTCATATACTTTTTCTCCCAAGTCTACAACCACAGAACACACTAGCTTTAAAATTGCAGTAAGACACCATTCTTTTATGTGACTTACCACCTCAGAATTACAAGTGCAGAAAAGTATGAAAATGATCATGAAATCCACTGAACAGCAGTGATGTACCTATCACTATTAGCTTTGCATCTTTTCAGTACATAGACTGACTTGATCTCCAGCTGAGTGGCAAGGACAAATCTTTTTGTTGCCCCTGAATTTCAGGTTGTCCCTTAGTTGCATAGTACATATTTAACTGTACCTATATGCATGCCTGAGCAACTACTATGTTTTGAAAAATCATAAGCTGAAGGTTAAGATACATTCTCCTGTGACTGAACTTGTAGGGATCCTAGTCTAGTACCACTCACATGCATTCATTTACTGAATATTATTTCTTGAAAATATGCTAATCTGCTCAGACTCATGGGGCATAAAAAGGGAGCATCTTCTATGGGTTAAGATGTGGTATTCTCATTAACTAAACAAACCAGAATGAATTTAATCACCGCAGTGAAGGGAAGCTACTGCATCATTCCAAGACAAATTAGAGATAATGCACCCCTGTGGTGTAACCTTTGATTTCGATTAGAGGTTTCAGGCTGCTTCCTACGGCTGCATGCAAAATTTTCAGACTACTAAAAAAGATGGAAGGTAAGTTTGTGACTTCGCATCTCAGAACTGCACCACTGGTAACTGCAAAGCCTAAAGCTTTAAAGAAAAACTAGAAAAACCAAAAGTTAATCATTATTATTGTTATGAATATTAAACTCCCCTATTATATAAAAATAAAATATAGACATGAATTTTTCAGATAATTCACCAGCTAAATTACTGGTATAACTAATCCTGCTTTACCAAAAGTCATGCAAACAATACTAAGTTAAAACAATTAGACAGCTTTTAAAAATTTATATGAAAGCCAACATTATTAATTAAAAAGTGGAAAAGTTTGGTAAATGAAAGGAACCTACAAAATAAATGAATATGTGTTGTGATTCCACTTCTGAAGAACTGGAAGATGAAAACATATTACTGGTTTCCTGATATATCATATAATATGTGGAGATAAAAACTGAGTGTTTAGAATAAAATATTCTAATATTTCCTAGGAAACATTGCATGTCTATGCAGTATCCATAATTGTTTCCCTTGAGGAAAAGAAATTTCATTGTAGTATTGTAAACTCTCTCTTTCTCTTTCAGAATCTAGACTCCAAGAACATATTATTTGCAATAAAACTCAAACTGTTGTATATTTCTAGGTTTGCAATCAAACTTAATGTAATTCAGTGGAAACTGAATGTAAAAAAATTAACACAGTATGAATACACAAATGAATGTATATCAATATATAGATAGACATAAATCTATATTATACATAGATAGTGCTCGCTTTGGCAGCACACATATATTATACATAGATATATATTACATTATATATGTATGAGGGCTGTCTGGAAAATATTCAGCCATGTAATATGAAAAACAGAGGCACTAATGGCAGGATTTTTGTCTGAACAGCCTTGTATAAAATATCTATTACATATTTATATATAATATATATAAACTATATATTCAATCCCACATGACAGCTCCCCTAGAGTATGAAAATATTTTATTGTAATTATGTGTGTTAACTCATGAAGTCAGCATTATTTTTAAAACATGCTAAGATTATAGGGAATAAAGTTAACAATATTGTAATAACTATGTATGATATCAGATGGGTACTAGACTTACACGGGTGATCATTTCATAAGTTATATAAATGTCTAATCACTATGTTGTAACGTGAAACTAATATAATATGGTATATGATTGAAATTTTTAAAAAATTATGTTAAAAACAGGCTAAAATAGTTGTTATCTTCAAATGCTAGTATTGTTCAAGCAAAATTTTGGCTACACAAAGTAGTTTATAAAATAGAGATGTTCATCCACACTCAATTTTATGTGCCAAATTAGATGTCCTTATATCTTGTTGCAGGGGAGAGTAAATTGGTAAAATCACTTTGCTAAGTATTTTCATGATACATATACAGATACTTTTTGAGAAAAGTTAATATTATTTGATCTAACAATTTCAATTCTGGGAAGCTGTCCAAAGAAAAGAGAAAATGGTCAACTGAGTTATTCAGAACAGCAAACAAATAAAAATAATGTAAATTTCTAACCTTAGTGGAATTTTTTTGGTAAATCATGGCACAGCCATGTATTGGCATATTATGTAACTATTTTAGAGTATGACTATGATAGCATGAAAGTAGGTGTTTGATAGCAAATAAAAAGGATTAAAAAGTTATAAATATGGTATTATCCAGCTAAATAAGTTAGAAAATAGGGAAAAAACTAATTTTAGATAGAAAGATACTAGACCAAATATGCCAAAATAGCAATGATGGCTTTCTGTTGGAAGTGAGAATATGGTTGATTTTTTTGTTTTACTTTCTTATTTTTCTTCCCACTCATGTCTTACTTTTATTACTTAAGAGTTTATCAAAAATAAACCACACATTTTAAAATATAAAATACAAAAATCCTGGTTAATCACCTTCCCCTGCTTCCATTTAACTTCCAAACCAACAGCCCTGCTCCCTCATATTTGTAGAATGTAAGTTAATTTTTCTCATTCAATCAGCATTGAGAAATTGCCTACTGAAACTTGTTAAACAGGTAAGAAATCAAAACATTATTGAAGAAATTAATATTTCACCTTTACAATGAGAAAAATATTGTAATTCAACTATTTCAAATATTGAACTTTCACATTTTGCCCTAAATGCTTGTAAATATGATTGGACATTGAGGAAAATGGTCAGTGTTGCAGACTAATATTTTTCACTTCTGGTTATTAGCCTTCTTTCCTGCCTTCACATTCAATCCACAAATAAAAATGTTTTATCAATCTCTATAGAGTCATTTCAGCTAAAAATGTATGAACATATTCCTCAATTATCACCAAATGTGAATTTTACCTCTTACTTTAAAAAATCAATATAATGGAATCCATTGCAGAATCAAGTGTTTAAGAAAAATAGTGTTATGTAAAGTATTCTAAATTTACAAAATTACTCTGTTTTGTTGTACCTTAAAAACACTTCAGATATTAGCTAAGTGTCAAATTCAGATGAAAAACTCAAAACAACAAGACAAAGTGAAATGTTTCTTCCTGAAAATGCAGATATTTTGGCATTGCAGGTATCTGTTTATAATGACCTCTTTTGATAACTCACCTAGACCAAAATAAATTGCCTGCCAAGTTAACAAGCTCTATAGCTACAAGTCACTTTCCAATATTCATCTGAAATTTTACATTAAAAAACCTAGTCATTTTCACATCCTTAGTTAAAAATTTCAGTGCTGAACAATGAACCAAGGAAATTAGAATGAGAAAAGTCTTGTGTATTTTCTGTATACTTTGAAAATATTTTTGCAGTATCCAAAGTGTTTTCATTCACTTTGTTGCTTAACCCAGCACCTACACTTTCCCAATAATGTCTAAGTATAGGAAAAATTACATTCTACCACCTTGACATCCAATTACCACCCAAGTTTCAAGTTATTTTTTTATTTTAATCTTGTTAGCTTTACCCCAGAGTTTTTAAAAATTTCTATTTGGCTAATTGTGGAAATAATAATGTTAATTGAAATAAAATAATGTTTAAACTTCCAATCAATTAGGAGAAATTGTTTGGTGAAAATCATTGTTTCTAAAAAGAGACCAAACTTTTCTCTCAATTCTTTCTACCTACTCCTTGATGTTTCAGCTACTTTTATAAGGGAGTGAATTATATATGAAAAAGAAAATGCTTTTCTTAACAGAAGAAAGTTTAACAATATAGTTCAGCTAAGACATGGGTCAATCAGAGTTTCTATTTCAACCTAAACACCAAGTGTTTTGGAATAGATCCTCTGGAATCCTCAAAATAAGTCAGCTCTTAATTTCTGTAAAGGGGGACAATATTTTGAGATAGTAAACAATATTTCTCCCTAAAATACTTTTTGTTATACTGAAATCTTACCCCACTTTCCTTCATCAGCAATCCGGGAGGGTGTCCCATGCTTATAACCTTATAGAATAAGTCAACTTTTAGACTTTTCAAAATCTGAAGCCTAAATATTGAAACTATATTTGGAAAATAAAGTGAAAAATATTAGGCATTTTTCCCATCTCTAAATCTAGATAACATTTTCCTGAACTGGATGGAGAAAGTAAGGTGAAGGAGAAGCAAGAATGTTAGATGAGAGTGTGTTCCCAAGAGAAAGAAATGGTGAAAGAAACACCACCAACACCACCTCCCCCCACCCCATCTCCAACAACATCAACAGATGAACAGGAAGCAACTGGTCTTGTTCACTAGTGCAGTCCACTAGGAATGCAATAGGTCTCCAATGTTGCCCTGAACCTGGGTTTAGAAGCATGTTCAATGTATTTGAGCAGATGAACATGAGGTCATCTTGTTCCCATGCACTTCAGCAGGATAGAGTGCAGTAGGGTAATTTCCCACATGCATCCAGAGAACACTATGCTCAAAAGATTTCCAGAGGACCCGGAACATCAAGTAGCAGCCATTGTTTCTTGTCTGAACAGAGGCATGAAAGAGCCTAAGGCTTGATAAGAAGGAACAAGGTCCCTATGGGATCAATAGGAATAGGACTGAGCAACTGATGCCCACCTTTAAATCTTGGCACTCTATCAAGACTGGGCAACCTTGGCCCTCCTACAAAAATTTAAGATGAAACCCTAGAGCAAAGTGGGGCAATTCCATCATAAGTTGGCTAATTAAACATGTGGAATCTAGCAGAAAGGAGGTTTCATATAGAAATGAAATTTAAATACAGAAAACCACAATTACTAAGATTCATTGCCACTGCATGTAAGGACTTATCTGAGGATTTCTGAGAATCCGCATCTAAACTGAACTACACTGCAAACCATGACAAATCACAGACAAGAATGAGAGCCCAGTTATCTTGAGACAAAAGCCTGTGACACTGAACAAGAAACAGGCAAGAGATGTGAAATTGACACTCAGAAGTCACAGGAAGTTTCTGAAATAGGAGTGAGCCATGATGAGACTATTGGAAAGAGCTCCATGAACTGCTTTAGATGTCGTGGGTAGTTCCACAGATTCTGACAGAAGAAGAAAATAGTGAACTCCCTGTATTATGGAATTCTGGAGACAAACTTAACCTTAGACTCTGAGTTTGTAAAAAGATTGAAAGTTTTAGATATATGAAGGCTGTCTAGAAAAAATCCAGCCATGAATGCCTCTATTTTTCATATTATATGGCTGGATACTTTTTGGACTGCTGTAGTATGTTACAAACATTTGCATTGTTAATTTTTCTCATATAGTCAATTATCATTTTTAAATTATAACAAAATTAAAATTCCTGAATATGTATGCAAAAATTAATAACAAAGTAAGTAAATAAATAAATGCCTAAGTACATTAAAAAATAAATTAAAGGGTCAAAACTTTTCTTAGAGCAGGAAGGAGAAGTCTATAAGCACCACTGTGTGAGAACTGGCGCACCCTTGATCTGTCCTAAATGTGATTTCTGGGGCACAGGCTATCTTTGGAAGATTCTAGGCATTTTCAATCCAACTCCAAGAACAAAACAGTTCAAAGGCAAGTGCTGAAAATAAAAAAAAAAATAAGAGCTTTGTTTTTTTTTATTTTAATCAATTGTTTATTGAAATATAAAATGTGTGAATTAATATACACAAATGCACATACGCATGTTTTAGTCAATTGACTTTTGTAATGGTATTGCCAGAAAAATGTATTCTTTTTTTAATACTTCGAAATACTCTATTTCAAAAGTCAAAACTTCATCTAAAAAGTAAATTTCTTTTTTTATTGTCAGATTTATTGAGGTGACATTGGGCAACAAGAATTACGTAGGTTCTAGGTGTATAATTCTTTGACTTTGATAGTAAGAAAGCTTAACAATCCCAAATGGGGAAATTCAGGAAATAGAGCATGTTATTTTATGATCTGGAGCTGTGCTGTCCAGTGTAGTACCAAACTGTTGTTACTGAGTGGCGAGTGAACGTTTTGAAATGTGGTGAGCAATGAGGAAGTGAGATTTTAATTTTGCTTTGTTTTTATTTTAATTGAACACTAAAGCAATGTAAACTATTTTTCTATTAAATACAACTTTATTCATTTGCTAGGATGATAGTTCACTTTAACCCAAAGATACCTGGCTTCTGATTCAGATGTGAGTGTAAACACTTATGATACTCACCGGAATTTGAAAACAGTACATTCTTACTGAGAATGTGAAATGTCTCAGTAATATTTTTATATTGATTACATGTTGAAATCATATATTAGATATACTGAGTTAGTGCTCACTTCAGCAGTACATGTACTAGATAGACTGAGTTAAATAGAATATATTAGTAAATAAAGTTCACTTGTTTCTTTTTACATTTTAAAGTGGCTATTGGAAAATTGGAAAGGACATATGTAGCTCAAGTTATATTTCTATTAGATAGTGCTGACTGGGACTACAGCTCCAAAATAAGGCCCAAAACCAGAGTTACATTACTTCCACATCAGAGTTCTGAGATCAGCATTTATTTATTCCTACTAGATATATACCAGTCTGTGTATCTATCACATAACTAATGAAAACCAGGGATGGTTTTGGGGATTTGGTTTCATTTTTTTTTCTCACCAAACCCCTTAAATATGTAACAGGCCAGAACAAGAACAAGAGAGAGCAGGAAAGGGAGGGAGAGTGAGATAAATAAATAGGTCATATAAATTAAGACAAAGTAACAACAGTAGAATCATTAGGATTTGACCCTACACTTCTGACAACAGTGTAAGATTCATTCAAAGTCAATTTAAAAACTGATCTAAATTTAATTGCCTTGTTTTTCTCTTTAACAGATTTCATGGGAATCAGGAATTATAAGGTAATAAATTCAGGCTAGTAAGATAATCTGATAGTGACTTAGGACAGGACTGAGAAAAATCAGGCTTCTTTCTGACTCTAGCACTTATTATCCCAATTTTCATAGACTCTCTGCAACTCTGTTTTCTTATCACTAAAATGGGGACTAAACCTGATGGACACACCAGGCTGTTAAGATGACAAAATGATTACGTGAAGAGAGTTTACAGTCTATAAATCACTATGTGATGGTTCTTATTAATGAAGATTTACAGATAATAGAAAATTATGATCATTCAGAGCTGGCAGCATAGCTGTAGTAGCTGTGGCCATAGTCTGATTTGAGGTTCTTCAAATCTCTATTCTTCAGACTAGGAACTCAATTTCCTCTCCTGAGATTTGGAATCTTACCATCCATTAAATCAGATCATAGTTTTGGGGATACCACCTGAATATATGTTCATGGTTAGTATAGCCATTTGACAGAAATAAAAGCCACAGAACCCTGATTCATCAGTTACTGAATCTGCCGGTAGACTTCAAGCAATTCCCTAAACAGAAAAGAGATTCTCCAGTGGCAGGGTCACAGAACACACAGCTCCAAACTCTACCTAGAGTTTGCATGTGACTGGCCTCTGCCTACCATTCGACCCCCTCACACTCCCATCCAGTTTCATAGTGTCCCATCAGGTGCTAGAACTCACCAAACTCTTATAACACTCAAACACTTCTTACCGGTACTGACAACGGTACAGCCACTACCCACTTAAAGATCTACCTGTTTAATGGACCATTAGGTCTCTGGTACAGGGAATCCCCTCTCTCAGTCTTTGTCTTGTTCTTGCAGTCGGTTAGTATTCACTACAGGCAATGTTCACACTCATATTTTGTTTATAAGTGTGGTGTCACATGACATCTGTTGAAAAATACATACCCTATGGCACTAAGATACATTACAAGACATCACGTTTAAGCTTCTCACTTATCGACCTAGTCATAGGAATGAAATTCAGTCTTAAGTGAGGAGTGCCCATACTGCACATTCATGTTTTAGGTTGGTTTTAAGCCCTGGCTGGACAATAACTTTACCTGAGGAGCTTGTAGAAGCATCCCAGTAGGTCTGAGGTGTGTGACCTGGGACAAGGTACTCTTAGAGAGCTGAGTGGGTAATGCTAATATGCAATCAAGTTTACGATGACTACATTAGATCAATGCTTGTTGTGAACATGGGTTGTGTTTCTGCAGTCCAATTTTTAGGCCCCCTTCCTTTAGTAACCCAGTATCAAATATAATTGCAAAAACTCTCTGCTCCTATACTCTGTTTTTTTTTTTTATTAGCAGTGCTTCCACCTTGGGCCCAGACAATCAGCACATCCCATTTCCCCTGGCC
The DNA here is from genome assembly GCA_004026885.1 of Lyroderma lyra. Classification (NCBI taxonomy): domain Eukaryota; kingdom Metazoa; phylum Chordata; class Mammalia; order Chiroptera; family Megadermatidae; genus Lyroderma; species Lyroderma lyra. Next base: position 14,684 of record PVJL010012592.1, on the reverse strand, counting down.
ACAGTGATCCTTTAAGCATGAGCATGAAAGAATAAAACTAACTCAAAGGAATGGGAAGAGTTAGGAACTTGATTCTCGTATATATGTGCATGACTGGCTACCTTTATCAGATATTCTCTTGGGAAGTTGATATAGAGGGAAATCATCTATCACTGGGGAGTAGAGATAATAGTAGAAGGGACTGAAAGTACTTAATTCTTAGGGATGGTGGAACAACACCTATAATGGTAAAACAACTACTCTTCATTTTTGGTTGGTTATTCAGTGGTTGAGACAGTTCCCTGACTTCCCTTATATCCCTCTGCATCGTTATAATAGACTGATTTCAGCTCTGTTCTTGTAATATAAAAGGCCATATTCAGAGTCAGATTATACCACTTTCCCCAGCTGTGTCCTCTTGGACATATTTGTTACCCATTTGCTCTTGTCTTCCATTTCCTTCCCTATAAAATTTAGAGAATATCACCTGTTTCCTATGGTTGTGGCTGTGAACATACAGGAAGTCTGTCCAGAAAGTATTTAGCCATGCAATATGAAAACAGAATCATTTATGGCTGGATTTTTCCCAGACAGCCCTTGTATTTACATGATATGTGTCATGTGCCATAGACTGAGTGGATCAAACAACAGAAATTTATTTCCTCACAGTTCTAGGAGGTGGAAACTCAGAGATGAGGCTACCAGTATAGTCAGGTTCTGATGAGAGCTCTCATTCTAGCTCTGCTGTGTCCTTACATGGCAGACAACAAGTTCTCTGGTTTTGCTTCTTATAAAAGCGCTAATCACATCACTCATGAAGGTCTCACCCTTATAACCTCATCTAACCATAATTACCATATTTTTCCAATATAAGATATATATAAGATCACCCCTACTTTGCTAACCCAACATTAAGAAATCAATATCAACCAGTTATTCCTGTGTATAACATGACCCCCTATTTTTCATTTAATAATTTTAAATGCTTGCTGTTCTGAGTAGTGTGATGAAATTGCATGCTATCAGGTTCTGCCCCACCTGTGTTACGAATCATCCCTTGGTCCAGCTGATTCATGCTGTAGACGCGCCCTGCCTGTTAGTTATTTAGCGGTCATCTAGGTTAGGGTTATCAGATCCATTGTCACAAGATCATAGTGCTTGTGCTCAAGAAACCCTTATTTAACTTAATAATAGCCCTGAAGTGGAAGAGTAGTGATGCTGACAATTCAGACATGCCAAAGAGAAGTCGTAAAGTGCTTCCTTTAAGTGAAAAGGCGAGTACAAGTACATTAAGGTATTTTGAGGGAGAGTCACATTCACATAACTCTTATTACAATATATTATTATAATTATTTTATTTTATTATTAGTTACTGCTGTTAATCTCCTACTATGTCTGATTTATAAATTAAACTTTATCATAGATATGCATGTATAGGAAAAAACATGGTACATATATGTATATAGGATCCAGGGCTAGCCAAAGTTTCAAGCATCCACTAGGGGTGTTGGAACGTATCCCACACAGACACGGGGGAAATAGTGTATATTTGCCTGTGTGAAATGAGCTATTAAGCATGCTGAGATGGTTTGGAATGGAAATATATATATATATATATATATATATATATATATATATATATATGTAAAATATTCAATATTGCTACTCTGCTCCTCTCATAACTGTTATAATTGTCCATGAGATAAAGTAGAGTCTAAAGGAAAGGATCCGCTAATACATTGGGAACTAGTAATAATTTTCTTGCCAAGGTTTAAATGAACGATAATGGCTATAATGACTTATAAGGAAATTAAATCTAAGAGCATAGCCTCTGGATAGAAACTATGATACAGGAGTTTATGTATACAGCTGTGCTAGCAAAAGAATTAGATGTGCTGTGCCCTGATGCTCTTCCTATGAAGAGTTCAAAAATATGCGGAGAACACCCTACTCCTTAGCATAACCCATTTCAGTCTGCTATAACCCACTTAATTGGTATGCTGTGATCACACCCTTCTTGATTACATCCCTGGGGTATAATAGGAGGCAGGTTTCACTTTAGCACCTTTCATCATACAGGAAGTAAACTGCTTTATGGATAAAAATAGCTCTGCATAGACTCACTATTGACACCAGCCACCCTGGTGACTTCAGGGCTCATCAGCAATGCACAACTGTTTTAAAATAAAGGCAAGAGTCGCATATATAATTGAAACTGCAGGGATAATGAGAAGGAAACAGCAAGAGTCCACATTGCTTTGAGAGCTGAGCTATAGATTAGAAAAATCAGGGTCCTAAAAGAAACCCTATTGAAGGGGTTTAGGGATAGAGCTATTTTTAAAGTGGTGGTAACGGAACAACGGGTGTCACTTAACACTCCAGTAACTAAGATAATTCACTTGACTGCAAGACAAGCAAAACACACAGTGTTAGATGAAGAATTATTTTTCAAGGTTATCTGAGTTAAAGTTCCTAGCAACTGAACATCTCCCATTTTACAATGACAAAATAAACCCTTAGATTATATTGGATTTAAGGCAAGTGTCTTGGCTATATTAAATGCATTATAGAAGATGGATGTCATACAGCTGTAAGTGAAAATATTTTTTACATTCAAGAACATTTTGGAGTACAGAAACTGATTGTTTTCTGATGAAAAGTTAAACATGGAAAAGCAACAGAAACAGCAAATATTCAGGATAAAATGTGTATAGTCTCTTTTTTTGGAGGGTTTTGCATTTAGTAAGTTTTTCATCTTCTCTAATGATACTTTAAAATGGGCCTTGAAACACCTAAATAACAATGATTACAAAAGCAAATTGTTTTTACTTTAACAACTGGCCATTTTATGTGTATCCATTTTACACATTAAGTGTGCTTTAAAATACCTCCTGTGCTTCAGTTCATTTCTTAGAAGTTTATAACAAGGCATTGATTAAACTCTAGTTTCTGAGAAAACTTCTGAAATCATTATGAAAATATGAATGGTGACAAAAATTTTAAAGTCTTTAGAAAATACCTCAGATATAATAATAAAATAAGGGATTAAACCCGCTTCTGGGTATCTGCCTCCCAAATTTAAAAATATTAGTCCACAAAGACTTATGTACCCCAATGCTCATCGCAGCACTGTTCATGGTGGCCAACACATGGAAACAACCAAAGTGCCCTGTGACAGATGACTGGATAAAGAAGCTGTGGTACATATACACAATGGAATATTACTCAGCTATAAGAAAAGATGAAATATTGTCATTTGTGACAACATGGATGGACCTGGAGATCATCATGCTTAGTGAAATAAGCCAGACAGAAAAAACAAAGAACTGTATGACTTCACTCATATGCGGAATATAAAACTGAAAGCAACAAAAACCAAAAACTCATGGACACTGTCAACAGTTTAGTGGTTACCTGAGGGTAAGGGGGGCAGGAGTGGGAGAAGAGGGAGGGGGAGTCAAATATATGGTGATGGAAAAGGGACTGACTCTGGGTGGTGAAGTTATAATGCAATGAACAGATGATGCACTGGAGAATTGTACACCTGGGATCTATGTAATTTTTGTTAACCAATGTCATCACAAGTCTAGCGATAAAAAATAAAATAATGAAATAAAATTGGGGATTAAAAAATAATAAAGGAAAGGGAGGTAAAAGTAAAAGGGGGTGATGGGAGGAGAGGGGAAAGAAGTGGGTGAAGAGAAAAACAGTGATTTCATTATTATCGGATAAATGGAAGCCCAGGTAGAGAAGGTCCAGGACATTATGAACTTGTTCATGAGAAAACACAGTGTTATGTTAGAATGTTTTAACTTGTAGAATCTTTCATTTTGGGCCAATCAAAATTATTCTTTTATCGTTTCATCTGACTTACCACTTTCAGTAGTGACTACCAGTCAAGGTCCTTTAGCAACTTCAAATCATTTACCAAGTGGTGTTGCATAATTCAAGTTAAAGAGGTTAATATACCCAAAGGCTTATCTGGGTTTTGTCTTCATTTTTCCTCTTTTAAAGTTCAAAACAAGTCTTTTTTTTTAATTCTCTGCAATCAATATGTGTGTTCACAATATTAAAAAGAGCATGAATGTGTTTGGCAGGCTTAGTAGGCAACCATTAGTAGGATTAATAGGCAACCATTTTTCTAATTAGTCTTCCCCTCTGAACTTTCCTCCACTTTGAGCAGTAAATGAAAATGTACTGAGATAAAGAAGCTTTCAGGCACTAACGAGAGCATATCCACGTGAAGTATAATCACAAATCCCGTATGTGCAATTGTCATTTTATGTTTAGGGGTTTCCTCCCCACCCGAAACCAGGAATAAAATTGCTTTGATGAATAAATGTTATGTGTTTATATTTTGGTTCTAAATTTAAGCCTCTGTGTGGGCTTTCTTAAAAAAGTAATCTGTGTTAAGGACTATGTTTTCACAAGATGTTTGTTTTGCTACAGAGCTATGCACCCTTCTCTATTCCACCCACAAGAGTAAAGAAGGTAAGGCACTGGCATCTGAAAAGGCGAACTGAGATCCTAGCCTACTTGATGAAGTTCCTGGACTACAAGCTTCATGCTACCCAGGAAAAAAATCACTTCCTGTCTCTCCAATTTCTAAAACAAAATACTTGAACTAGAAGACACTGAGCTAATTCAGATCCCAAGATGCATGTTGTGGGATTTGTATAGACTTTTGAATTGGAGAAGATTTTGCAAATTAGTCATCAAATAAGTGTTGGTCACCTATTGCATGCCAGCCATCATTGCAGGTGCTCAGAATTCATCAAAACAAAAAGAACAACAAAACAAAACAAAACAAAACAAAACAACCACAATGCTTACAAGGCAAACGTGTAGTACACGAAGAGAAGCCACATAAAACTCCAGGCTCAGCTCCTGTCGAGTAATGGAATATCTGGGGAAAAAATAGCTCTAAATTCTTGCATGGCCACCACTGGATTGAACTGAATAGCATTTGTCATTTTAAACTAGTCATGGATATTCCAATTGCCAGGATTTCTGTCTGACACACACAATGTCCATATACATTTAAATCTACAAGTTTTGCTCATTTCATACCTCTCAGATTCATGTACATGTTTTAGTTTTGGGCTCCTAATCTATCCACAGCTTTATTTTATTCTATGTTATTCATATAATTTCATTTTTGGTTCCTTTTACTTAGTATACTAGCACAGAAAAGATTTGTTCTCAATTCTAAAGCAGAATGTTCTGGAATCTTTGATTGGCTCTGGCAATATTCAGTTGAGTAAATTTGAACAAGTCACTTACCGTGTGAGACCCAGTTACATCATAAATTAAATAAGGGTTTTCACCTATTAGTGAATTTGAGTTCACTCTTCAGTTGAGCAGCTCTAATTTTGTTTGGGTCTTAAGTTAGATTGTATTTGAGGAGATTTTATTGCTAAAAAAAAAAAGTTTGAAAACCACTGGGATATATGATCTCTATGATCCCTTACAATTTTAAACTTATATGATTTAACATTAATCAAAAGCAACTCTTACTTAACTTTTTAAGTATAAATGTCTTACTTCCTCAAGTTGCTTAAAATTCCTTAAGTTGGAATAACATTGTATAGGCTATTCCATAGCATTCAATTAAGTGCATGATAGCAAAATAATCACTGAAAATACATATACATATACGTCTGGTAAATCTGTAAGATTTACAAGAAGGTAACAAGGTAAGTAATAAATACAGAATGAAGATTTGGGGGAAGAAACGGTAGTACATTTGGGATGGGTCATATGAGGGGGGCTTCCAGAGGACAGGTAATATTCTAGTCCTTAAGCAAAATCATCCTAAGGAATTGTTTGAGCCATTAGTGTTCTATATGCCTTATATACATATAAATTTTATATGTACATATGGTATAAATGAAAAAAAGGGCGTTTACATCTGTATTTCCTTTGAATAGAGCTCACATTTTCAGGCCAAAATGTCTCGCACAAAGCAAGTCAAAAGGATGAAAACTAAAGATATCTTATTAAAACTGTAAAGTGGTGTTAAATTGTAAATGACATTCTAATTTAAAGTATATTATTATTTATTTTTTGACAATTCTTCCAATAAGCCCCAAATATGAAAATGTTTATTATATAAAGATATCTGAAATATAAGGTAGTCAGCAGCTACTCTTCCAATAAGACCAAATGATGAAAATATCTTTATTATATATAAAAACCTAAAATATAGTCAGTGATATATTTTGAAAAAAACTCAAGCAATAGTTTTTAATGTTTAAAAAATAATAAATTCTAACTGTAGAATTTAATATAATTAAGTCAGAATTAAATACTAAATTAACATTTAATGTTTTAAATGGATGGAAACTGCATATTCTAGAAATGTGATAAACAACATTCATACTATTAAACAATTATATCAAGGTCAAAGATAATCTCTCTTATTGCTACAATTATTTTAAAGGAAAAAGAATTTTAAAGGTGAACTAGTAGTGTATAATTTGAATAGGCTATTTGTCTTCCTTAAAATGTTGAAACTTTTAAACTATCTGCATTAAATTTTGAAACAAATTATCTCCAAATGTATCACTTCTTGAACTACAAGTTTTGCCAGACAATCTGTTATTTAGAACTCTCAGAAGACATTATTAACTACAATTTTCAAGTGCAGCCACTCTATAGAAATTCTAATTTTAACCTTGCTTTTGAAACTGCCTAAGGAGAAACTGCCCAATTCTGAGACAATATTCATCAAAAATCCATATTCCACAGTCATGTGTTAAGAATCAGTATTTTGAGTAGCTATTTCAAAACCTGCTTTTTTACGTACCATGTGGCATTTTAATTTTTTTTCACAAATTTTAACACCTGATATTATAGGAAATGCTAAAATCATAATCATATAGAAAAATAAGTTTAAAAGTCAGTACAGAGGGTATGAACATGGATAAAGGAAAGGGGTCAGGTATGGAAGACAATTTATTAAGATATTTATAACATCCTTTCATCTTCTTTTATGTATTTTATTATTTTCCTAGTAAATTATAAGCCGTTATTCAACACTTCATCATTGACCTTCTAAAAAAGGATAAGCTTTTCAGTATTAAATGACAATGTACAAACATTTTTTTATAAACACGTTACTTTCTTTGACCAATCTTTGCATCAATTTTTTAAACAACGTATTAAATAAGAATTTATAAGAAAATCAGATACCATACAAATTATAAAAATGCAATAGTACAATAAATAAACCATATACAAAACAAATTCCTCCTTAGCAACCTTCACACACACACACACACACACACACACACACACACACACACACACACTGATATTTTTTGGCTGACATAGAATCAATTTTCACATAAAGTATCTTGCAAATGCTCAAATACATACAAATTAAAATTTTACAAAAGTGTTTAAATAGTTCTGGCAGAAAGTACATTAGAAAGAAAATATGAGATTTTTAGAGAGAGACCAAATTTTGATATAATGGGTGGTAATTCAGTTTAATTCAGCAAGTATTTGTCACATACAATGTCCTAGGCACTGATTATTAAACATATGTATTCTGTGAATCAGAAATGGGCAACACACATTTCCCTGAATATAAATGGCCACATATATTACTCTATCCCTGTATGTCCTTGGAGAATCCCAAAGCATTGGTCTGAATTGCGATAGTGCACACAGCTAAATATAACCCATTAAATGACCTTACAGAAAAAATAATAAGCCATCATTATTATGCACTAGAGAGGGAAATAAAAGCTTTCATTTCCAGGGTGGGATAAACGTGGGGTACAAGAACAGCAGAAATATAAAATTTTCAAAGCAAAAGATACTTGTCAGCCCCTACATATTTTCTTTTCATCACAGACTTACCTTGTAGAACATATTTCTTATTGTACTAACACTCTGATTAGAGTCACACTATATCCCGCTGCCCTACTGACCACAACATAAATTCCTACTCTTTAACAAGGCTTAGAAGACCTCCCTGGCCTGATTATCTTTTTGTTCCCAAATGATCATTCCTCACCCAACTCCACAGCACTATCTACTTTACAATTATCCTGAGCACTGTCAGTTCTCAAATTGCATAATGTCCTCTCTTGTCCCTGAGCTTTGCAAGTGTTACTAAAACACCTTGCCTTGGGTAACTCCCATGTTATGAAAAACACTTCTTTTGTTGCAGGGGGAGGGTTCCCTGGCTGGGAATCGAACCCAGGCCCCGGCGTTGAGAGCAACGAAGCTTAGCTACTACACCACCAGGGAACCCAAAAAAAACTTCTCATTGGTACCGCCCCAATACTCCATGATAGAGTGAGATGCCCCTCCCCCACAGGTACCACTACAGTGCTCATCCTAGTGTTGTACTTGAATGTTTACTTTCCCTATCCCTCACTAGATAACATATTCTTGGAGGGGTGGGAACAGTTTATATTATTTAATAAGTCCATCCCTAGAGCCTAGAGTGCAGTATTTATCATATAGTAAATTCTTAATAAATAGTTTTTAAATAGATAAGAGATCTGATAAATGAGTATGTGAATGAATGAATGAATGAAATGCTTGCAGCTTAAAATGAAAATTTCTACTATAGTGGGAGGCATAGAGAAATGTATGAATAAAGAGGTAGTGTTTCTAAAACAAATAAATGGGCACAATGGTTATAAGATTAATATAGCTTATTTTATCCAATTTGAAAATGTACATAGTTTTTAACATAAACATTGTACTTCTAGAATTGAAATTACTAATATTAAAAATGTTAGTTCTCTGTACTATAATATTCTTTAGATGTAAGTATTCTTTGTAATAACAAAAATAGGAAATGACCTAAATGTCATAGGCTAGGATGGAGTTGAATAAAATACTATATAAGGGCTGTCTGGAAAAAATTCAGCCATTGTCAATATAATGAGCACAATTTTGCGGGTACTTTCTGGACAGCCCTCATATAAATATATATCACAGAATACTATGCAAATATTAAATAGACTGATCAAGTTCCATATGTTGAGATAAGAAATGATAAACTATATTATGAAGTGAAAAAATCAAGGAGCAAAAGAGTGTATATATTACCATGTGTACAAGTGTATACACACATATATATTTATACACCCATATTTATATGTGCATAGTTTATTTCTGGAATGATATTTTAAAAATGTAGCAATATTGGTTGCCTCGGGGAGACTAAATTGGGCAACTAAAGTATCAGTGAGACTTATTGATGTATATCCATTTAAACTTTATTCATTCTTTACCATGTGCATATATTAACTCATAACATAAAAAAATACATCAATAATGGACAGCTAAACAGTTATACAAAAAACGTTAGAACAATGTCTCAGGGAAGGTGATATACGGTCTGCTATTTGAAAAATGCACAAGACTTCAATTAAATTGAGAAGTAAGAGAAGAGCATTCAGAGAAAGGACCAGTCTGTATATAGGCCTGGTATAAAAATTTTTTTAAAATACCATAGTTTTTGTGTATAATGCACTCCCATGTATGATGCAAAACCATGTTTTTGGCCCAAAATTTCAGTGAAAATAATCTTTCACTTTAATTCAAAATTTTATATGTTTGTAATTATGTACTTGATTTTTGTATTATAAAGGACTTTTAGCATCTATTTTAAATATATTATGGTACAAAAATTTTTATGTAACAAATAATTACAAAACACAAGAACAGGTACAAGGTAGAATATAAAATTTTTTAATATAAAAACAAACAAAAACATCAATTATCGTATTCCAGGGTATTATTTTGCATATGGATATCGTTATTGATATCTAGAGTTACCTTTTAACTCATAAGCATAAATAAAATATTTAAAATCATTTATGGAGATATGGAATTTGTACATCCATATTTTTGCCTCACAAATTTGGGCCCCCCAAAAGTATGCATAATACATGGAAAATTAATATGCACTTGGGGGAAAACCACATCTTTTGTATCATTAGAATGAAGTATGTATTGCTGGGGGTGGGAGATAAAGTTGGTGAAGAAGGAAATTATAGCAGAGTTAGCAAGAGAGAGGGAGACAGGAATCACATTACCAAGGACCTTTTGTGCAAGGCTAACAATGTTTACTTTCAGCATTAAAAGTGGAGGAAGACATTAAAGCAATGGTTCCCAAATGTGGCTGCACATCACTGCCACTCAGAGAGCATTTTCAAAATCCTCACTCCCAGGTTTCTAGCTTCAGAGATTCTGATGTAATTCACCTTGGCTGAGGCCTTCTGATTCCACTATGTAGCCAAGGTTGTGAACCGCTGCCTTAACAGATTTTAAATAAACTGCATGTATAGTTTTACACTGTAGAAAGAGCACCAACACTGGCTGTCTTTAGATTGAATTTAGGGTAGGCTAAAATATATAAGATTTCTTAAAATATGATCATTATAATAAATGAACAGAATCTACAGTTGTTCACTAAACACAACAGTAAAGATGGCTACGAAATGGAATATTCTGTTTTTATGGAGTGGAATGCATGAAAGAAGTAAACTTATGTTTCATGGTGGTTACAAATATCGGTTCTGAGTCAAATTCTACTTTCACCATTTTGTTGCTGTGTGATCTTAGAAAAGTAATTTAGCATCAGTCTCTGTTTTCTCATATTTAAAATGATAATAATAATAATAATACCTGTAACATAGAAATTTTTGAGTGGCAGCCTGGGTAAACAGTGATGACAACATCAAAGGTATTACAAGCACTCTAACAACTAACAGCCATTATGGAGCTTTGGCTGACACATTAGAAGTGCTGAATGAGTGAAAAGCAAAAGTGAAGCTTCACTTCTAGAATTTCCATTTAATCCTTTTATTGAAATATGACATATGTAGAGAAAATTGTGTAAGTCCTAAGTGCACACATCAATGAATTTTCAGACTTAATACCTATTTAACCAGGACCTCTTGCTCCATTCAAGTCATTGCTTCAAGATTTTTTGTTGTTGTTTCTGTTTTATTTTCTTTTTTTTACTTTGTGCACTAAATATTCACCAAGAGAAATATTATGAGAAGAGGTGTAATAGAGATGATGACAGGTTTAGTTTTGGATAAGTGGGGGTAGGAGCATGTGAGATATTCAAATGCAAATGTCCAGAACGTTTTGAGCAGAGTAGAGGGTAAGGCTACAGATGAGTTGATAGACATTTGCTATTAAAATAGTTGACATTACTAACAGTTTTTCCCTCCATAATTTATTAAAGGTATATCATGTAAATGATTAGGCATTATCTGTTGCTAGTCACATTGTTTAAAATGGAAGAAAAAAGAAAAAGAAAGAACTTACTATTTTTCTAGGTTTAAAATCATGTTGTGTATTTATTGTTACTTAATGTACTTATTTCTGAAAACATTCCTCTACTGGGGCCATTAAAACTTCCACAAACAATATAACTTAAAGTGGTTTTAAAGAAATATGTAAAATTATTATAATATTCTATGTTACCATGCTGTAGAATGACAAGTTTTGTTACTGATTAATGATACAACATTTTGCCTTCCAAACAAGCAAGGAACCCTGTATATAGTATACTCTCAGTTAACCGACACTCATGGGTATTCAGAGATGCTGGATAAATTTAAGTAGAGTCTTGGTTAACAGGCACTTAAGCAACCAGCACTCTCAAGCACCTAGGAAAATCTCAAGGAACTCTCAAAAAATGCTGCCGGTTCCTTGAGTTCTGGTTAATGGAGAGTCTACTGTTTTTTTCCAGATAATTTCATAGAAATGAGCAAGAGGTACATAAACAGGGATTCACCAATTTTGTGAGGATTTAATTGCTCACAAGAGACAAATGCTAGATTAATCCCCCAGCAAAGAATCTATGATGAAAAGGTTCTAAAAAATAATTTGAAGTATTCTCAGTTCCAATTAAAGGACATAGGTAAGAAAAATGCAGCATTTCACAGTTGACGTTCAATAAATATTTATTATAAGCTGTGTCTGTGTCTGTCTTTCATTCCTCTGGTGTTAGCATAAACACCACCTGCCCTAAAGTTAATTTCACTGGTCACTCTCTTGGCTTTTCTTGTTTGAGAGCCCTCAACGCTATTTAAAAGTATATATTTTGTTGTTTGTTAACCAACTTTTTGACTGTCTTCCCCCAACATACAAGCTTATGAAAGATTTAGCTAATTCATGTGGTTCACTACCCATATTCTTGGCACTTAGAAGAGGTGTTGACTTATTTACATTGATCCTCCATCTTGGCAATTGACATTTCTGACCAGTTAATTCTTTGTTATGATGTGCTCTGCTATACATTGTAGCATATTTAGCAGCATCCTTGGCTTCTACCCATTAGATGACAGCAGCGCACCCCTCTCTCAATTGTGACAACTACAAATGTCTTCCCACATTGTCATAGGTCCTTTGGGAAACAAAATTGAGAACCACACAATTACTGTGTAAATGAAAGGAAAAATGAATGATTGAGTAAATGAAAAAAAATGCCTGATTGTTCCAAAAACAGAAGCAGGGGGAAAGAGCATTCCAGTCAGAGAAAATTGTAAATAGGCAGACATCAAAGGGGGTCAAAAGTTTATTACATTCAAGCGCTGAGAGGGAGCTAGCTTGTCTGAAGCTACAGAACAACCCTGAATTGAAATAGGAGAGGGAGGCATGGTTCAGCTACATAGGTCAAGGTAAAAGATTTGAAATTTACTCTTGGAAGAATGAGAAGAGGTTTAACGAAGAAGTGAGATGATTTGATCTTTTTAAAAGGTTGCTCTGAATGCTGTAATTTGGAGACAAGAGTGGGTGAGGGACACCAGTTACGATGCTATTTTGTATCTCCAGGAAGGATATGATATTGGCACACAGAATTTGAGGGGGTCCATACTAACTCTTAGGTAAGGCCAAATCAATCTGCCAAACAAAATGGATTCTATATAAATACTATGATCATGAACAATTTATCAGAATGGCATTATATATATAGGATGTAGGTTTGGTTATTTTATATATAAATAAAACTAAGGCATTAATTTTCTGGAAGATTTTTAAAAATCACTTATTCTATGAAGCATTTCTTGAATGATAGTGATGTCCTATAAATTTCAGAATATAAGCATTATAGTTTAAATTTATGAGGAAGTACCCTACTGAGTATTATTGGACCTTATAATGAAAGTTTTACTTAACTTTACCATTACTGGAATACTTTCCTCACTCTGATATTCTGTTCATTTCGTTGAATATCTTGAGTAAATTCTTTTTTGCAAAACAACTTCAAAGTGCTTCATTTTAGATTTTAATTTGAAAAACAGTAGTGATATTTATATAACTGCTTTGTCAATATAGGGTTTCATATGAAATTTGTTGTTTGATTTTCTAAACACTTTTTATCTTTCTTTTGATTCAAGTCTTGAACAAGCATTTTATTATCAGGTTTTTCTCCTTTTCTCATAATCTCCTTCTTTCCAGTGCTCACTATAGATTGTGCTACATATTGTGCCTATTCTTCATGTGCATACTGTATGAAAAAATGAGAAATCCATGAGTTTATATTAATTAATTATTAATGAAGCAGAATTGATAAAAAAATTTGTTGTAACTTTCCTCCTTCAAAATCGTCATAATTCTGGTAAAGATTTTTTAAAAATTATTTGTACTGCATACATTGGTAACAATTCAGATATTGATAGATGAACGTAAAGGAATTGTTTAACAAGATCACTGAGGGAACATTTAGTCTAGTAAAGAAAGTTTTCAAGCATTCTGGAAGATTCCAATTAAGCAAAAATTAACATAATATTTAAATGATAAAATATTGTTGAATTCTTATTAATGTACATTCCTCAGAGATTAGAAATTTGCAACTCTATGTAGCTTGATTTGACTTTTCAAACTGACTTTAGAAAAATAAAACTAGGCTTCATAAAGACATGGAAACCAAAGAACTGACAAACTCCTCATTTATTCATCTTGATGTAAATACTGTTAGACATAAACTCGGACACCCACTTAGAGAGATTCAATAACCCATCTACATATACTTTATGTATTTCTTCACATCCCTCCTGCCTTGTCTGGTCCAAAGTCCTCTCTACCTCATATATTTGATATTGGCTTGCTGTGAACTTTCTGAGAAGAGAAAAAACAGTCCTCTAGTTATGACTCACCCAGGATCCTTTGCAAGATTAAACATACCAATAATTTAAAATATAGGTTTTAATCAATCATACAGCTTTCTGTTAAGTTTTAACATCTTATATACTTTATTTCATGACAATATCATCATCATCAAGCACTGTTACAATTCCCTTTATTTTCATCTCCTCTACTACTGTGCAGCAAAGCATAGCTGCCTGTTTTCTTTCCCATGAGAAATATCAAAGATTATATGGCTTGCATCCTCTCTAATTTCTCACTCCTTTTTAAAATAAAATGCCTGTAATTTCAAGAAACAACACTGAGATGAGTTTTAAAAGTACCTTTTGCATAAAAGGTTTAAACCTCTCAATAATCACATTTCTAAATCTTTTTTTTTTTTAATTCATTTTTATTGTTAGACTTATTGGGGTGACATCTGTTAGCAAGGATTACATAGGTTTCAGGCATACAATTCCACAGTGCATTGTCAACTTGATGCATAATAAGTTCACCACCTAATGTGACCCCTCTTTCCATCCCCTTATATTTAGCTTCCCCCCCTCCTCTCCACCCCCTCCCCTTTCTCC
>PVJL010012591.1:0-29641 GCA_004026885.1 Lyroderma lyra | reverse complement strand
ACCCTCACCCACATCCCAAAACACGCAGCAAACCTAGCTTCCAGGTATGTCCCCTATTGCCTCTGTCCAGCCTGTAAACCCCTCCTCTCATGCTTCCTAAGATTTAGTGGGCTCTCACTACATTCCAAAGACTTTCCTAAAGTACTAATTAACTAATTTTCTCAGCATGACAATCCTCTGGAGTAGTTTCTATTACCATGCCACTTTAAACACTGAAGAAAGAGAGGCACAAAAAGTAACATGTGTGAGGTCTCAGTGCCATTAAGTTGGCAAAGAGGGGATCTGAACCCATTTTGACTCGAGAGCACAGACCCCTAACAACTATGACACACTACTGACTGCCTTATACAGATCTGAGTGTCACCACTGTCCCAGCATTAGAACCCCATCTCGTCTCCTCTCCTCTAAGAACTGCTCTTTCATGAGCAATGTTTGTGTTCTCACCTTTACCTGAGGCAGAGGCTGTGCCAGAAACATTTGTGAACCCTTCTCCCTGAAAAGCCTCCAGTATCTGGTCCATACCTGCCAAATGGCTGGATAAACAAATATTTAACAGAATCAAAGGAAGGCAGTTTCCACTGCCATGCTGGTGGCTCTGCCTTCTCAGATCTTTCCAATTGTGCCAGGTCACCTCCAGACCAGCTAGCTAGCTGGCTTTTAAGAGTCGGGAGCTGCCTAAGGTGGAACATGGCCAGGGCTGCCATTTGCTTTGTCAAGATTATGCTGTTTTCCAAGCAAGAATAGCCTATTTTCCAGGGAACTCCCCTTGTAGGTGGGTCTATACTCAGCTTAGCTCCTCACCCTCCTGACACCTGAGGTTTAAGATACCAGAAGGACAGGCAATTGCTGGCAGGGCCAGCTTGAGACCCGTATGCTAGACTCTGCCTCTGGGTCTCTGTGATTCTGAGAACATTTCTTTCTCTCTCTGGGTTTCAATTTCTGCATTTGTAAAATGGGAGTAAGGTTGGTCTAAGAGATTTGCCTGACTCTCCCAGAGGCCTCCGGAGAAAATTCATCTGGTTCTTACCTGCCACTCCTTGCAGGGACTTGCGCACCGCCTCCACACAGCTCTGACAGGTCATCTGCACCGCGAATTCCAGCTGCAAGGGCGGCAGGGACCGTCAGATGAGAGCTGGGGACCCCTCTTACGTGACCCTGTCTCATTCACTAACCTCCCCTATGACCACCCCAAAGGCCTGGGGAAACGCCCCACGTGACCCTTCCTCAAGCGCCTTCGTTATCACTCAAGACCATTTCAGGACCAACACCCTCCAGCATTAACGCCAACAACCCTACTACTCTCGTAGGTCTCCTCCGCCCCTGGTGCCCACTTCTTCCCTCCCCTTCCAGAGTTGACGATCACCCTTAGGGGCCGAAGCTCTCTGCCCGGCAAGGCTCCCACAAGAGGCTTCTACCCTCACCGTGCAGGCGGTCCCATGGTTCCCTGAGTCCGATGCCATCTCAGAGCCAGTCACTGGCCGGAGGACCTGAACTCCGGAGTTCTGCAGCGGAAACCCAGAGCAGCGTCGCGAGGAGGCGGAGCCTCGGGAGCCAGACTTCGTCCCGCCTCCTGGTGCGCGCGCACCCAAGCCCTGCCTCCCCGCTCTTTTGGATAAAGGGTGACGAGTACGGGCCGCGCAGGCGCACTCGAGCCATCCCATCTCTGGTTGCCTTAGTAACCGCTTGGCCTCCTCTCCTCACAACAACCCCGGCCGCCAGCTCCAAGATGGATCCCTTTAAACCGGAGCCCGAGCTCCAGCAGTTTTACCACCGGTTGCTGCGTCCGCTGTCGCTCTTTCCCCGCAGGGCGACGCTCCCAGAGTCTCGGCAGCGCCTCCCGCAGGAGGTCCCGATGATGTTGTCTCTGCCCGTCTCGCGGCTGACGGTGGCTTCGGTGTGCCGCCGGGTGGCCCAGCGGCTGGCCTGCAGCGGGCTGGCGGAGCAGATACCGCCAGAGGGCCGACTCCGT
Organism: Lyroderma lyra; assembly: GCA_004026885.1. Lineage (NCBI taxonomy): Eukaryota > Metazoa > Chordata > Mammalia > Chiroptera > Megadermatidae > Lyroderma > Lyroderma lyra. The sequence continues at coordinate 27,672 of PVJL010012591.1, read as the reverse complement.
TTCACAAAGGTCATCCTGGACGAGCTAAAGTGCAACTGGCAGGAGCCTCCCACTGAACCTAGTTTGAGCCACTTGAACAACCAGAGGCTGCGGCTGCGGCTCCTGATCTATGTGCTGCTCAGTTGCGAGCTGCTCTTCTCACGCTACCTGCACCTACTGAAGACCATGTCAACCTCAGTTGTCTTCACTGAATCGGCCACGATCACGCGGCTGGCCGCCAGCCTCGCCAAGGACTGCACAGTCTTCCTCACCAGCCCCGAGGTCTACCGTTGCCTGCTCTCCGACTTCCGCGCCCTGCTGAAGGTAGAACAGGCCCAGGGCGTCAAAAACAAGCTGCGCCAGGTCGCGGTCCATGGGGCTCTGAAGCCATGGCCTCACAGCACGGGCTTCGCCCAAGTGCCAGGCGGCAGCCTCAATCTAAACTACCTCATCCAAATCAGCCGCCTGCCTGAGTTTCTCAGTGAGCCTGCACCGGATCCAGTAAAGGAATTGAAGTCCATCCCTCCGCTAAAGAAGAGAAAAAAGCCGCTCCGCTGGCTGCCCACCATGCAAAAGAAGACAGAAAGCAGCTTCAGTTCCTCACAGACTGTGCCATTGCCCACGTACTCTGTGGCTCCCAGGACTGAGTCTCACCCCACCTCCCGTTTGCCTCTCTACTCCCAAGTCAAGAAGGGCCAGTCCATGCCCTCTCTGCGTGAGGGCTGGAAGCTAGCAAATGAGCTGGGCCTTCCTCCACTCCCGCCTCGGCCCTTAACCCCACTGGTGCTGATTACAGAGAGAAAACCAGAGCTGGCTGCAGACATGGTGGCTAAGGACCTGAAGCAGATTATGAAGACCATGAAACTGGAGTGGACTAGCTACTCACTGCTGGACTCAGGCCAGCCCCTGCTCCTGAGGGCCCTGACCCACTGCCCAGCTGCAGCACATCGCATGGAAGAGCTGCAGAGAATGTTGAGTGACGAAGAAGAAACCTCTGAGCAGTGGGGCCCCAAGTCCCCTGAATCCCCTACACTTCATCCACAGCCAGTGACTGTTACTTTGCAGCTAAGAAATCAGGTCGTGGTCCAGGCAGCTGGGGTACGGGTCTCTGAGAGAAAGTTCTTGGAGTCTTTCCATGTTGAGGGAACTGGAGTCCTATACAATCATCTGGCTGGTGAACTGGAACCCGAACTTATTGAAAAAATGGATATTGATCGTTTTGTGGGTAATAGCATCAGGGAGGTCTACAAGGAGTTGATGAGCCGTGTCTCTACCAACCATTTCTCTTTTGACCAGGGACCCCTGATTGAGCCTGCAGCCAATAAAGACTGGTCGATGTTCCTGTCCTCAGCTATTCTACGTCAAGAAAAACAGTATTGTGTCATCAACCCCAAGCTGGCTGGACTTTATTCCCAGAGAGCAAACACTGTGCAGTCCAACCCCAATAGAACGTCCTCCCTCATATCACTCCAAGCAAGCAAAGGCTGGGAGAAGCCGTCAGACAAGACCTCATGGATGAACTGGTGGAAAACCACCTTGTCTGTGGATGACTATTTCAAGTACCTCACCAGCCAGGAGACAGATTTCCTCCATGTCATCTTCCAAATGTATGAAGAGGAGGCTCCTGTGGAGATTGTGGCCCCCATCAAAGAGTCCCTAAAGATTCAGCCCCCACCTCCATTGCTACAAGATGAAGAGCCAGACTTTGTGCCAGGAGAATGGGATTGGAACACAGTGCTGGAGCACAGGCTAGAAACTAAGAAGACCAACCTCCTGGGAGAGCCCCACAAAATCCAGAGCCTGCAGAAGCGGCTGGAGCGGCTGTGGTCCCTGCTTGAGGTCCCCAACAAGGACCGGCTGGACATGGCCATCAAGTACAGCTCCAATGCCCGTCTGAGGCAGCTGCCTTCCTTGGTGAGTGCCTGGGAGCAGGCCCTGCAGCCCATTCAGCTTCGGGAGATGTTGCTGGGGAAACTGGAGTGGTTTGAGCGACAGGCCTCTGACCCCAACCGTTTCTTCCAAAAGACTGGCATGGGTCTGAGTTGCTTACTGGAGGAGAATCAGATCCGCACCCATCTACACAAGAAGCTCAATCTAATGGAGAGTCCTTTGGCTTCACTCCTGGAGGAGATTGAGTTAATCTTCGGCGACCCATTGACCTTCAAGGGGCGGCGCTACCTGGACAAGATGAAGCATGACAAAGTGGAAATGCTCTACTGGTTGCAACAGCGGCGGCGGCTGCGCCACCTGGTTCAGGCCCAGAAGGCTCCCCACCAGTCAGCCACGTTCCGGAAGCTCAGCAGCCAGCCTCCAATAATCCCATGACCCTCTGTCCAGGCCAAGTGTCCTTAAATCCCTTCCTCACTCCCCACACCCAGCAGCTCATCCAAACCTCTCCACTTCTTTGGAAGAAGAAATACCTGGGAGTACAGGGTTTAGGAACACTGTGTTTCTAACCACTAAGGGTCTGAGATTAACACTTTTAAACTTTCTTAAAAAGGCAATTTAAATCATATAAACAAATGCCTATATAGTGATTTTTAAATGCCAGGCTCAGTTCTAAACACTTGACATGCAGTATTTCATTTACTCCTCATGGCGGGAGTTCCCTGATGGTGTAGTGGCTTAAGGCTTCGGCGTTGGCACTGTCAGTGCTGCGGCCTGGGTTCGATTCCCAGTCAGGGAGCTACCCACATACCAAAAAGCAAAAAAAAAAAACAAAAAAAAAAACAAAACTCCTCATGGCAATGCAATGAGGTAGGTACTACTTCTAGTTCAAGGTCCCAGTGAGGAAACTGAAGCACAGAGTGGTTATGTAACTTTCCTCAGGTCACACTGCTACAAACATGGCAGAGACTGGATTCCGATCCAGAGGTCTGACTCCCAAGTACATGCTCCTAACCACGATGCTGTATTTTATCAGAAAATACAGAGAATGAGTCTGCCCAGTTGAGGACCCTGGGAAGTAGCTGAATATGCTCAATTTTTTGGCTTTTTTATTGTCTGTACCTTAAGGAAATCAGGTTTTTCTCTCCACTAGCTTAATTCCCAGCAGTGACCTGAGACCCACATCATTCTTCCTTTGGGTCCAGAGCACTTTCATTGTGCCCCTTCTGAGGGACAGACACTCTGCTCTGTGGGGGGGGGGGGGGCGGAATCAGAGGAAACCAGAGACCCCGCTGTGTCTGTTGCCAAGGAGATTAAGTTTTAGTGGAAAAGAATTTCAACAATATGGCAAGTGAAGGGTACAGTGGGAGCCCTCAAAAGAGACATTCAACAGAACCGGGTGGGGGGGGTAGGGGGGAGCTTCTCGGAGGGGCCACACCAAAGCAAGGTCTAGATTCCAGAAGGTTGAGTGGGAATTGTCAGGCACATGGTGGCGGAGGAGAGGAGGAAAGCATTCTAAGCCTGGCATGAATGAAAGTACAAAAGGCAGATGAACGTGGTGTATGTGGAAGAGCTACACTCACTTCGGCTTTAACCAGCCGTTAGTGTTCGGGCAGGGCCAGGTCGAGTTTGGGCTTAGTTCGCAGGTGGTGGGAAGCAAATCATGGACTCATCAGCAAATACATACCGAGCACCTGTTCCATGCCAGGTGCTGGTCTAGGCGCCAAGGATGCCATGCTGAACAATACAGACCAGGTGTTCCGGTGGGGGAGACACAATAGTCATGCAGGTAAAACCAACCGTATGTGAGATGGTGACGTGGTATGGTGGAAAAGCAAAAGGGGCAATAGAAATATAGAGAGTAGCAATTTAAAATAGGGGAATCAGAGGAGGGAGTATTTGAAAAATACCTGGGAAGAGTGGGAAGAGTTGTGTGATATCTGGGGTAAGAACATTCTAGGCAGAACCAAGTGCAAAAGCCCTGAGATGGGCGTGTGCCTGATAGGTCTGAGGAAGCCAGCGTGGCTGGAGTGGAGCAAACCAGATGGAGATTGCTTGGCAATTAGGTCAGAGAAATAATGGGGTTTTAACAGGCTTTGGTCAGAGAGGTGACATTTGGCTGCCCCATGGGTGACGGTGAGGAGGCTGCCAGGCTGGAAGTCAGCCAAGCGGGTGGAGGCTGCCTCAGTGGGAGCAGAGCCACTGCAGTGGGTGATGAATGGGGACGGAGGCAGATTTGGCAGCATTTGGTGCTGACTGGGTGGGAGTCAGGGCAGAGTCAAGGACACTTCCTGTAGTCTTGCTCTGGGCCTCTGGTGGAGTGAGACATAAAATGGGAGGATGGAGGGCTCAGTGGGAATGGGGTGCAACGTGGGTGGGGGAAGATGATGAGTTTAGCCCTGAAAAGATTACGTTTGGGGTGCCTGTATGCAGGGCATCCAAGTGGAGATCCATGGAGGCAAACGTTTTTCTATTAGACTCCACAGAAATTCTGCTAAAGACAGGAATCCTCTTCGAATAGCATACGAGTATCTATACACATATGTCTGGTGTAGTTGCTCTGATGTCACAAATCGGTCATTTTCCAGGCTATTTTTAGCTGGAAAGTAACGATCTGGAGACTGAAGTATGTACAGGAATGATTTGTTAAAAATTTTACCAAAGCTGCACTTTTTTAAAAAGCTATTTATTAATCACTAAATATAAAGGTCGCTAGTGATGAAAACAATACGCAGTCTGGGCTAAATTTGAGATCCATGAGTGATGTCAAGTAGGTGGTGTGAAGCTCAGAGATCAGATCTCTACATTTTAATTTTTAGCTGCATGTAAGGGATGTAGATTAGGGCTGATTATAGTCCAGTGATGCGGCACTTTCTTCTGTCCCTGCCTCCCTGTTCCAGCGGCTGTGCTTTGGAGATCAGTAGCTGCATGGGAGGTGAGAGGGCATGGAAAGAGCACCCCTCACATTCTTTCAGGGCTTGGACACTCAGAAGGTAGAGGACCAAACCTCAATAGCGCCACCGTGTGGCGGCGAAAAAGTAAAAAAATACGGTAGTGGATCCCATACTCCAGTTCCCAGGCACGGCGGGTAAAGAGGTCAGGCTTACATCCTGGGCCCTCAGAAACCAGCCCCACCGCTGGCTCTTTCGGACTAATAAATTAATGAGGATTCTGGAAAACTTAGAGGTGGGAGGGAAGAGAAGGAGCCTTAAAGGAAAGAGGCAGCTTGGTGAGGAACAGAGTGCACTCAAGAAATAAACTGGAATCTATAGTCAAACTGCTAAATTACTAAAATCAAGTAGGTGCTGCCATGAGAAAATTACTCTCTTCTTTCTTTAACTAGCCTGGGATCTTAAACTTTTGAACTTCCCGGCCCTGCATCAATTCCTGGAGATACATCAGACCTTTAGATAACCCTCTGACTACCCCTGAAAGACTAAGGACAGAATGTTCACTATCCAGACCACTGGTCATCTAGAGGATCACCATCTCAGACCAATCCAAAGCCTAAGATCGCAGGACTGATTCTTCTCAAGAATGTACTGTTTACTATAAGAGCCCTCAGCTTTTCTTTCTTCTCCAGAACACTCTGGGTATTACCTAGTTGTGCTTTCAGTTTGCAAACCCTAAGACCCTTGAGTAAATCTTTATCATTTTTAGTCAAAGCTTCCTGGTTCATTTACACTCAGTTGACATAAACAATGGAGTTGGAGTCCGAGGGGTTACTTAAGGAAGATAAAAGGCTGTAATTGTACCTCTGCCATAAAGGGATTGAGCAACATCATCAAGTTGACAGTTACCATTCAATGAGTAGACATGAAGGATTGCAAGATTTAATGTGATCTACACACATTCCTACAAGGAAGCTGAGGTTCTGGGAGGTGAAAAGATGTGTCCCAGTCCACATAGTAGTGGATGAGTTGGAGTTAGGATTAAAACTCAGGTCTGCCTACCAGTGGATCTCAACTGTATCAGATCCAACACACCGTCTTAACAACAAATATTTTATAATCCCCTCTTCACATCCCTAGCATCAAGATTGTACCTGTTACATAGTATGCACATAGTCAATTGTTAAATGAATAAAATGAAATTCATAGATAATATCTTACCTTCCCACCTAGTTTTAAAAATCAAATCTCTATTTCAACATGTACATGCTCAGTCAGGGTCACACTAGAAGACACAGTAAAGTGATTAATGTGAACTGGGACTACTCCAAATATAGACTGATACAAGTATGTTGCCTTTAGAGACATGAGCTTCTGGAACAGTAAATAGCCTTTGTAAAGACCTGAACTGACACAAGAAAAATTCTTCCCTTGATTTTCACTTTAGTAGCATTCTTGGAAAATTCAGTGTATTTGGATGTGCACTAAAGCTGTGCACATAATGTTATATGTTTGCATATATAACAGAGTTAGGGGCTTTGGTAGAGATAATTATAAACAGGTTTTTCCACTTCTGTAAATGACCAGCGAGACATTACAAACTTGTGCAGGACATGGAACAATTCTCGGTAATGTGGAACTGTCCTAAATATTAAGGGTGAATAGCATCTCTGGCCTTTGACAGCTAAGGACCAGAAAAACCCCATCATGTGATAACGAAGAGTGCCCCTACAAATCTCACTCCAAACTTGCAGGGATGGTAGATCCCACTTTGAGACCTCTGGGGTGTGTTAAAACCCAACTGTCTGAGCTTTGCTTCATTGGCCTTCTGTCAGGGCCCTCCCAAAGAGCCTCGCCTCCACACCCTCTCTTCGCATCTCTCCCTTTTGGAATCTCTCTGCAAGTGTTACTTGGTTTTGTTTTTGTTTTGCTAGAAAGTTAGAATTGTTGTGATAAATGAGGTAGATTCCTCTTTCTACTTCTACAAAAAGGTGCAGAGAGGGGAAGTAACTTGCTCATAGTCACACAGCCAATTTGAAATGGCAGAACCAGAACCAGAACCCAGGTCAGTCAGTCTGATTCTAAAACCTGCAATTCTGTCCTCTTTTCTAATTTCTCCTCACTGTCTCTGATCTCAGTCCCAGACAAAGACTTCTTTTACCTTGGTGAGTCAAGTTAGAGAAATGAAGTATCTCACTATTTCCCAGAAAGGCCAAAAATGATGCCAAAGTGGATCTCTGAAAATCCCAGATGTAGGAAGAGTAAACATACGCAGTCTCTGCTGAGCCTCGGAAATCCCTTTTTAAAATTCATTCAGCTTCAGACCTTCAGGAGGTGAAGTGTGTGAGCATGGGTATGTGGCCTTCCACAGACACAGGTAGGGGTCCTGGGTCAGTGATGGTGGGCATCTCTGAGATTCTTCTGCCAGGACCATGAGGGCTATAATCACAGGATTCATCCTTCTAGGAAGTGAAGCTCTGCATTAAACAATAGTTGGGTGACATTACCCCCACACCAGGGCATGCCAAGGGAGTCATTAATTCATTCAACAGTTATGAAGCAGATATTAAGTCTGTCAGGTACTGAGGGAACAGCAATGAGCAGGACAACAAGGTTCCTGCCCTAACAAACTCCTGACCTAGTGGAAGACACCCACAGTAAACAGGAAATTGCAGTTCTGTGTGAGAGGAAGTTCATAGGGCCAGGCATTCAGGAGTACAGAGGCAGCAGCATGGAGGCCAGCTAGGGGCCATAGTGGGTGGGGTTAAGGATGCCTTCCTGAGGAAGTGAGCTCTAAATTGAGAGCTGAAAAGTGTCTGACCAAAGGAAGAGCAGTGTGAAGATTCTGAGTTGTGTAAGAGCTTGAATTTCTGAGGAGCTGCGAATAGAGGGGGCTGGAGTGTTGGGTGCACGGCATGGGGTGAGAACCAGGACAAGGCTGGAGCTCAAGGGGCCTTAGGAGCCACATTAAGGACCTGAACTGTCTCTTGTAAGAGAGACAAGGGGAGCGCCAAGGAGCTTAAACTGGGGAGGGCACAAGCAGGGAGAGATCAGCCTCTGCTGGAATCCCTCAGCCCCTTGGCTCTCAGACCTCAGCTGGGAGCTGGGAGCTGGCCCCAGCTCTCATTTCCAAGTAGCTGGAAAGTAACTTCACCTCCCTAGACCTTTGCGGCTGCAAAAAGTCAGGTTTGGAAGAGTTGACCTTTAATATCAGTTCTCTAAGCCCCACTCTCTAAGCCCAAACTAACCCTCCACCCACTTCTGTGATTTCCCCAATTCTCTAAACTCTCTCTTCCCTGTCATCTCTCCTAGCTAGAAAATTTCTTTTCTCTCATCCGTCTCTCCATTAGACTGTGAGCTCCAGCAGGCAGCACTATGCCTAATATAACTGTTCATGCCTCCTCTTACTAGGCCCTGAAAACACGATACTTGCATGGTTACGACTGACCCTCCAAACAGCCTGTGGCACAGCCAGTCCAGGGAATATCATCTGTCATTTTGCTGATGAGAAGAGGGGCCTCGAGGAATGGAGCTTATGAACCCAGGCTCTAAGGCCAACTTTCTGGGTTCAAGCTCAGCTCTACACTTATCAGAAGTTTGGTAACCCACTTAATCTCTCTAAATTTCTATTTCCTCAATTATTAAATTGGGATCACATCTACTTCACAGGATTGCTACGACGATTAATGCGTAACATATAATAAGCATGCAATAAATGTTAGTTACTTTTATTCTTTAAATAAAAGTATCCTTTCCCCTCCTCAAACATCAGATCCAAGACCTAACAGGACTATTCCAAGGCTGGGGCTCGCAGGCGCGGCTTATGCAAAGATGATCTGATCCCGGGTAGACTGGTCCCCGGACTTGCCTGCGCAGTCAGCGCGTCCCACGTGCCTCGCGTAAATAAGCGAGCGCGCAGGCGCCCCCGGTCGGCGCCCATTGGCCGGCGTCTCACCTAGTCAGCGTGTTTTGTCAATCCGTGCGTCCCGGCCGCCGGCTTCGCCCTCGCCATGGCACCCTGGCTGGCCCTGCTGTTGTTGCTGGGGCTGCTACCGGGCGCTGCCCCCTCCCCGCCAGGCCGAGCCGCCGGTGCTCAGGCCTGGGAGCCCGCGTCCCCGGAGCTGCTGGGGCCCGCCCGCTTCGCCCTAGAGATGTACAACCGCGGCCGGGCCGCCGGGGCGCGGGCAGCGCTGGGGGCCGTGCGCGGTGTCGTCCGCCGGGTGAGGACGCGCTGTGGGCGGGGGCGCGGGGCCCTACTCTGAGGGATGGGCACTTTGGCCTGGAGTTGGGGTAGAGGCTCTGGACGTCTGGGACAGAACCTCTGGTGATCGGGAACGGGGAGTTGCGGTGGAGCAGTGGGTCAATGAGGAACGGGCTTAGGAGGGCGTGGCTGTGCCCGCCTCACCCGCCCACCCGCTCCTCCTCCAGGTGGGCCGGGGGTCGCTGTACTCTCTGAAGGTGATGCTGGAGGAACCACCCTGCAGCGACCCCACGACGTGCCAGCTCTCTGTGTCTAAGAAAACCCTGGTGAGTGATGAGGCTTTCTCAGTTCCTTGCCCCCAGGCTGAGTCTGACAGCAGTTGGAAATATGGGTCAAGCCAAAAGGAAGGGATCTGAGGCATCAGCTACCCAGGTCACTTTCCAGACCCTGAGAGCCAGAGACAGTGCTATAAAAGGGAGGAGAGGGTGTCTGGATGCTGGTGGTGCCTCGCTCTGCACTGTGGGGTGATTGCCTTGCAGGTGGTCCTCATCTGAGGAGCCGCCAGCTCCATCCAGTCAGGGTCCCCAGATTAGCTTCCTCCTCTACCTTCAGCTCTGCAGCTTCAAAGTCCTGAATGAGCTGGGAAAACACGTGCTGCTGAGGCGGGACTGTGGCCCTGTGGATACCAAGATTACAGGCGCTGCAGTGGATACCAAGATTACAGGTGCTGCAGTAGCCCAAGGACGCTGCGATAGCCCAGCTCAAACTTCATTCAGGGCTCAGCCTTGATTTTTTCCCCATTTCTATCCAGATGACAGAAATGAGACTTTCAGTTCATTCCTTCCGTTGTTGAATAAGGACCCCCTGCCCCAGGTGAGGAGCCCTGTTCTCTCTCTCTGGGGAGTTGGCTGCTGCCTTATTTACCCTCTCTTCCCCTCACCCTGACCTGGGGCTCACTGGTCAGAGAAGGACTCCTTATAAAGACCTCTCTGCCTTTCCAGGACTTTTCTGTGAAGATGGTTTCGATCTTCAAGGACTTTGTTACCACCTACAACCGGACATATAAAACAAAGGAGGGTGAGGACTCAGCCTTAGTTATACCTGTCCCGATCAGATCAGGGCCTTTGCCCCAACTTGGCACCTTGGTGTTGGGGAAGGGAAGGACAGAAGATGCACAGTGCATCCTTTCAAGGACCCCTAAATCGCCAAGTTCTTGTCCAGCCTCCCAGGACCAGGCTGCCACCTCAGGGACCTGGCCCCTTCTCCCATCTGATTTTCCTTGTCAGAAACCATGGGCATCCATCATTCTGGGTAGAGTGGGATGGGGCAAAGACCAGATTTCCTCTGCTGGAGGCCCCGTTTCCCCATGATCTCCTGTCTGGAGATTCCCTTTGGAGCTCATTCTGGCTCTGCCTTCAAACCTGGGAAGTTATCACTCCACTTTGACCCTACAAGTTGATCACATCTCCCACTCTTATCACTTACAGGTCTGGCCCCCCACCCCTACCCACCCAGGGCTCTGTCCTTGGAAAGCGCTTCCAGAGCCCACCCACTCCCCAGGGAAAACCTCTGCCTCTTAGCCCCACACACCCCTCCTTTTCTGATCTGCCTCCTTTCCTACTCCTTCGTCCTCAGAAGCCCAGTGGCGCATGTCCATCTTTATCAATAACATGGTGCGAGCAGAGAAGATCCAGGCCCTGGACGGTGGCACGGCTCAGTACGGGGTCACCAAGTTCAGTGACCTCACAGGTAAGGGTGGTAGCCAGAGCCCTCCTGGAGCCTGGAGGAGACAGAGCCTGCTCCCAAGGCCCCTGGTCAGGGCTGGCTTAGAAAACTTCCCCCCTCCCACATCCCCTGCCCGTCTCTACCCACAGAGGAGGAGTTCCGAACCATCTACTTGAATCCCCTCTTGAAAAAGGAGCCTGGCAAGAAAATGCGCCCAGCCAAATCCATCAGCGACCCTGCCCCACCTGAGTGGGACTGGAGAAATAAGGGGGCTGTCACCGAAGTCAAGAACCAGGTTGGACCCATCAGAAGTGAGGGTGGGATGCGAGGATTGCCTAGCGTTGGGGAGGGACCCAGCCCTGACTCTGCCCGTCTCTTGTAGGGCATGTGTGGCTCCTGCTGGGCCTTCTCAGTCACAGGCAACGTGGAGGGCCAGTGGTTCCTGAAACAGGGGGACCTGCTCTCCCTTTCCGAGCAGGGTGAGCATCCTGCTCTGCTTCCCTGTCCCCAGCCCAGCCCCTCTGGAGTGCTCCTCAGGACCGACCTTCTGTCTCCTAGAGCTCGTGGACTGTGATAAAGTGGACAAGGCCTGCATGGGCGGCTTACCCTCCAACGCCTACTCAGCCATAAAGACTCTCGGTATGCATTAAGGGGGTCGGGAGGGACAACGGAAGCCACTTCCCCCTCCATAAGAAGTCACTTTGTGAGGGGAGAGACATGAACATGGGAGAGACATGAACGTGGGAGTCACATGAACTGGGTTCAAGTCTTCATGGTGACCCTTCTGGCTGAAGACCTTGAGCAAGTTAGCTCTTTCAGAGCCTCAGTTACCTCATCTGTGACATGGGACTCATTTTACATCATAGGATTGCATTGAGTATCAAGTGAGGAAATATGTATAAAGTTCTGGCTCCTAATAAGGGGTCTTGGTATTTTCACTGGCTGGAGGTCTGTATTTCTAGAACGCTGATAAACCAGATAACAACACACCTCCCCCTTGAGGGAAATGTTGACCTAAATCGGCAGTTCAGTTCAGCAATGACAGAAGGCTGAGGGGCTGAGGGGGCTGCATACAGGGACTGGTTTGGGAGCCAGACTAGGAGCAGGCTGTCAGAGCAGGACAAGCAAGCCAAGGTTAAGGGCCTCGGGAAAGCTAGGCTGAGCGAAGAATCAGAAATTGGGAGTTGAGGTTCATCTCTTCCAACGTCTCCCTGTTACTCCCTCAACGCCCTGGGCCCAGCTGTCATCTCTAGAATGAAGCTGTTCTTAGAGGGGCGTGAAACCTCATGGATAAGGGGCGCAGCAGTCTCTCGCTCGGAGGAGACGAGTGTGTGGTAAACAGGGGTCCCCCCACCTTTACTCTTCCATCTACCCCCTACCATCGCCCAGGAGGGTTGGAGACAGAGGATGACTACAGCTACCACGGCCACTTGCAGACCTGCAACTTCTCTGCAGACAAGGTCAAGGTCTACATTAATGACTCAGTGGAACTAAGCCAGGATGAACAGAGTGAGTGAGGGATGGGGGTAAGGACAGGCCAGGTGGGGCTGGGGCCTGGGTGGCCCTGACGCTGCCCCTCCCGTGTCAGAGCTGGCAGCCTGGCTGGCCAGGAATGGCCCTGTCTCCGTCGCCATCAACGCCTTTGGCATGCAGGTAAGGCCCCAGCCCTGCTGCCCCTGCTCCATTTCTTGTTGACTCCTCCATTTCTCCTTGGAGTTGGGACCCTGCTGCTTCTCTCCCACCAGTTCTACCGGAGAGGGATCTCCCGCCCACTGCGGCTCCTCTGCAGCCGTTGGCTCATTGACCATGCTGTGCTGCTCGTGGGCTATGGCAATCGTGAGTTCTACCCCTCTGTCCACCCACCCCAGGTCACAGGCAGAGGGTGGGCCACAGCATTTCAGGACCTCTAGTGGGGGAACTTGGGGGAAAACCTAGTACCCTGTCCTTGCCCCTGCCTCTGGCCAGGTGGGATCATCCGTCCCCTGTACGGACGGGAAAGCTGAGGAGGTTGGGCTGTATGGACGAATAGCCTGCTAGAGGCGTGGTGGTAGGTGCCCTCCCCAAACCTCAGAGCCACCCCAGGTCTCCAGGAGGGTGGTAGGTGAGCCTGTCCTTTTTCCTGCCATTTTCCTAGTTCCTGTCACACAGTAGGCCCACAGCAGATGTTTGAAGAGTGCAGAGTGCTTGGGGCCCTGATGGAAAACCAGGGTCCCCTGACTTCCTACTTTGCACTGCTTCCCAGGCTCCGATGTCCCCTTCTGGGCCATCAAGAACAGCTGGGGCACTGACTGGGGTGAGGAGGTGAGTCTTGCCTGCTTTGCCTGTGGTCCTCCAGGCCCCATCCTGCCCTGGTGCCCTCACCGCACCCCGGCCTTCTCTCCCAGGGTTACTACTACTTGCATCGTGGGTCTGGGGCCTGTGGTGTGAACGTCATGGCCAGCTCAGCAGTGGTGAACTGAGGAGCACCAGCTCAGGACCTGGTGTTGATTAGAGCAGCCCCTTCCCGAGCCTGACCTGCATCTCCAGGCCCCTCCCCGCGAGGCACAGCTGGCTTGGGGTCAGGTGCCGGGTACCTCAGGGTGAGCAAACACCCTACCTCCTCCACCCCACTCCCACTCTGAAGTTCCCCAAATGCACTTTTGTTGAATTGTGTTGAATTGTGGGGTGAAGGGTGATGCCTTGGCAGCTGGGGCAGGAACCCTGGGCTGGGGCAAGGAGCAGCTGGGAAGCAGACATTCTGGTCTCACATCCAGCAGGCTCTGGCTTCCTGCCCCGGCCTCCCTCTGTCTGATGCTATAAATTCTGGTCCCCCTGATTTGGAGACAGTGTTCCCTTCCATGTCTAAACAAACTGTTGTAATCACTCTTTTCTAACAGCAATAAAGAGGTGTCCTGAGCTCTAGTGTGGTGTGAATACTCAGTCCCTTGAAGGCAAGGAGAGGTCACGGAGACAGCTGGAGGGTCAAGGTCAAGCAGTCAGTGTTGCCCAGGCACCTGAGCACCCAGCTTGTGCTTCAGGGGCCAAAAAGAGATCAAGAGAGACCCACAGATGAATCTTTATTCAGAAACAGCTGGCTGGTCATTCTCGGGGGCCCTTGCTCTGAGGGATGGATGGGCTCAGCCAGGGGGAACACCCTCTTTCCGACTTGCCTAGAGAACCTCAGGGATCGAGGTTAGAGGTCGCTCTCCCCATAGAGGGCACTGGAGAAGGCCACGTAGTCCAGGGCTCCAGGTGGAGCCCCAGACCCCTTGTAGGATGCCATTCGGCGGATGCAGTACTCAGCCTGCTCAGCTGGGAGCTCCCGCCTCAGCTCCTCGGGGGTGATGTAGTTCTGGGGAGAAGAGGTATTGAGGGCTCATAGGTCCTATTCTTTGTCCCAGCCCGCCAGCCCCTTCATGCCACCATGCCAGGGACTCACCTTGTCTCCCGCTAGGATCTTGAAGGAGGCCACAACTTGCTCAGCTGTATCAGTCTCGGCTGTCTCTCGGGTCATGAAGTCAATGAAGGCCTGGAAAGTTACGACGCCAGCTGCGTTGGGGTCCACCATGGTCATGATTCGCGCAAACTCCACTTCCCCCTGCAAGGATAGAGACCGAGCACCATGCCCATGGGTGCTAATGCCAGGAGGGCTCCAGATGTCCCCTCCTGGGGACTGTCCAGCCTTGCCTTGATAACCCCAGTGACAAGGTGCTTCCTTTCTCCACAGACATCTGCTGCAGTCTCAGCTCTGACTTTAGGAAGTCCTTTCTATTAGGCTGGAATCTGCTTTTTGCCCATGGCAATGTCCCATGTCCCATTGTCCTGATCTTTTCTCCTGGGCTCTCTGTAGTGCTGTTTCTCTGAGGTAAAAATGTTGCAAGCTCATGCTTTGGAGTCACACAGAACTAGGTCCAAATTCCAGCTATGTGTCTTCGAACACGTTAATCTACCTCTCAGAGCCTTTGATAGCTACTGTGTGCAAAGAGATAATTCTGCCAAGGCCCAATGGGTGTGATGAGGAAATGAGATCATGGGTGTGAAGGTGGGAGGCATACAGGAGGTGATCCACATGTAGAAGAGGGCATTGATAGGACGCCTGGGATGGGAGTGAAGGGCACTCACCAGGTCATAGCCCATGGAGATGAGGCAAGCCCGGAAGTCGTCAGGCTCCATCATCCCGTTCCGCTTCTACAGTGTATGAGTAAGTGTCAGGCTCAGTCCTCAGCCCCTCTGACCCCCAAATCCACCACCTCACAAGGATGGGCCCCTCCTGACCCGGTCAAAGTGGTTGAAGGATGCCCGGAACTCGTTGAGCTGCTCCTGGCTCAGACCCTTGGCGTCTCGGGTCAGTACCTGGTTTTCCACCTCGTTGATGGTGCGGGCGATGGAGGTAAGCAGCTGCTCCCAGCCCACGCGGATGTGCTGGGACAGCAGGAGGCAGGCCAAGTCAGTGGGCGGCCAGTGCTTGGCCACTAGCTCTGGCTCCACCCACAATCCGCTGTGAGACCCTGGGCAAGTCTTCCCCTCCCTAGGCCTCTGTACATATATGGAGGTTCCCCTGAGTGACCTCCAGTGGCCCTTCCTGCCTTAAAGTTTGATGATTTATTATGTATCAAGTATTGATCAACCAGCTATGGCCAATCCTGGCTTGGCTTCAGCTTGCTGCAAACTCTGGACCGGTTACTCTCCCTTGCTGGGTCTCAGTATCCCCAGTGGGTGCATTGAGGGACTTGGCCAAGTTGAACTGGGGACCCTCCTGGGACAGACATGTTGTGTCCAGCTGTGACCGCCTCCCCTCCTCTAAGCGAGTGTGACCCCACCTCCATGCTGTAAACGGTGTGCTTATTGTCAAACACTAGGCTCTCCTGCAGCAACTGGTGGTCGCCTTCCAGGCGGTCAATGTTGTTCTTGTAGTTGATGATGTTGTGTTCTTGCTGCCGGAGCCCGGTCATCTGCTCCTCCAGAGAGCCAGCCACCCCGGCTGCCAGACGCCCCACCTCCTGCAGTGGAACCAGGCAGGGTGAAGACTCCCAGCTCCTGGTGTCCCTCCCGCGCCCTGCCATCCAAGCCTTACCTCCATCTTCCCCTGGATCCAGGGCCCAATGGCATTGGCCTGGGCTGCAAACTGTCGCCGGAGCCTCTCATTCACCTGCTGCCGTGCTAGCTCTTCTTGGAGCATCTGGTCACGGCTGGGCACCAGCTTTCGGACCTGGAAGGAAGGTGGTTGTGCCTGGGGCAGCTCGGGGCCAGAACATGGCTCGAGGGGAGGTGGACTTCAGCCCGCCAAACAGCCCCTGCTGCTCTGAGCCAAGATGTCAGAGCTATATGGGCAGGTCACACAACCTCTCTAGGCTTATTTCCCCATCTGTAAATGGGGTGACAATGTCATTTATAACTAATTTTGGTTGTTTTGCAAAGGATGCCCACACACCAGATTTCATTTTACTTCACATCAGGCCTGACAGGAAAATGCTGCTGTTATGGCCTCTTTACAGATGAGGGTGACAGGCAAGGTGACTTGTCCAATGCCATGTAGAGTCTGTGGCAGACCCCAGATCCTTATGCTGGGACAGCTGAGGTTTCAGGGTGGTTAAGTTGCTGTGGAACAGATGGAAAGCAGGGAGAGACCACAGGTGACACTGACCGTGTCCCACTTGGTGTTGATGTCCTGTGCACTCAGGGTGATATAGGGGTTGGAGGAGCTGGGCCGCAGCCCGTATGTTTGGCAGATCTTCTGGATCTCGCCCTGGATGCCCAGGATGGCGCCCCGCTCTCGGTCAGCCTCAGGCAACGTTGCCTTGAATTGCTCATGTGCTGTCAGCAGGCTCTGGAGGCAACAGGCAGAAAGCATGAGCCAGCACACCTCACTTCCCAGAGGTGACAGAAAGGGCAGCAACTGCTCCAGGCCATCGAGGGGATCCAGGGCAAGGCAGGCTTGAGAACCCAGGCCTCCTGTCTCCCAGCCCAGCACTCAGGAACTAGGATTCTCCTTCCTTCCCCATTCCCCAGAAGCCCACAGGAGTAGCTGACAGGGTTTGAAACCAGCTGCCAGGTCACCCCATGCAGGCTCCACCCCTCAGAACCCCCACACTCACCTGGGTCTCCTCCATAGAGTGCACCAGCCACACATCTTGCAGGTCCTCCACAGCACCGTCCAGCCAGTTGTTGAAGGGAGCTGCCCGCCGGGCAAACTCCAGCTGCAGCTGGTCGATGGTCTCCAGAAGCTTCTCCATCCGCTAGGGGTCACGGGGAGGGTGGGTGAGTCAACAGTCTACCCAACAGGCCCCCTTACCTGCCTCCAGTGTCTGTCCAGCCCTGAGCTCCCTGGCGCCCAACCTCACCTCAAGTGCATCCCGCCTCTTCTGGGTCAGAGTGCCCAGATTGTCCCACTGGTCGCAGATGGCCTGGCAGCGGCTGTTCACTGAGGCTGCCTCATGGTAGTCCAGCTCACTGGGGACAAGCAGACAGGGTGGCTGTGGGGCCCGCCAGACCCTAGCCCGGACATACTCCTGCCCCACACTCGGTGGTAGTGAAGGTGCAGGGCAGCCAGGAAAGGTGTGGGGGTGAAGCGAGGCTTTGGGTGGGGAGGGTCCCAGCACGGTCCTGGCGGGGAGAAGGGCGCCGCTGGTCTCTGCTCCACTCCCTCAAGGAGCTTGAACAGAGGGGCGGGGCTTTCCACCTCGGGGCGGGGTTATGTGAGAAGGGGCGGGTTTACTGGAGGAGGTGCCGAAACCAAGATTGATGGAGTGGATTTGGGGTAGCACACCCTCTCCGGAGCTTGAAGGGAGCGGGCAGGCCCCTCTGGTGAGGAGTGCGGGCAGCCAGCCTAGTGGGGGTGCAGAGATGGAAACAGGGATATGGGAGGAGGGGCGGAGCAAGTGGTGATATGGAAGGACAAGGATAGCAACGCAGTTACCGAACAGGTAGAGCGAAGGGTCAGGAGGGCAGCGAGGATCAGGGCGGGGCTCGGGGTCGAGGGGCAGGGCCAGACAGGGGCTTTGTCACGGGGGCGGGCCCGGCCCGGGGCCACGCCTACTTAAGCTCCTGCGCCAGCGCGGCGATGTGCTCCACGCGGTCCTGGTGTGCTGCCAGGTCACTCTCGAAGGCTTCGTGGCGCCGCAGCAAGGCCCGCACCTCTTGTAGCGACGCCGAGTCGTAGTCGCGCTGGTTCAGCATCTCTTCCTTCCCTACTCGGAGAGATGCCCGGCTCTGGTCACCCAGCAGTGGCCGCGGCAGGAGCAGGGGGTTCTAGCAGTGCTGTGTGACCGTGGCGATTCTTCATCTCTGAAATGCAGGTGATGACACCTGCCTGGCCTACCCTATGGGTTCGCTCTGAAGCGCTGGCCTGATAAAATTAAATGAAGCTCCTGTTCCAGAGAATGGCCCATAAATGATGTCAGCATCCCCTGACCCTGCAGGGTGCAGGGTGGCCCTTGGTACAGTTTTGGTATTTGGTTCAAAATTACCTCCCAGCAACTCTGAGCCTGATGAGCCCCTGACACAATTTTCTTTGTTTGTCTCTTTCCCCTGCACCTGGCAAGGTGCCTGCCACTGGGTAGACCCTCTATGAATATTTGTTGGGTGAATGAATAATGAATGTAAAAGTGCTTTGAAAATGACAATTACCATAATTATACAAATAAAAAACAATCATAATAACTGCAGCAGCAAACACTGAGTGAGTGCCTCTGTATTTTGCAGAGAAGGTGACTGAGACTGAGAGGTTCCAAGACCTCAGGGTCACATAAGTGGCCTTATACTTAAGGAATTCTTATTATATCAAACCATTGATATTTATTATGCCATAATCAATTGTTAGTGTCTGTTCATTATTTTTAGGCAGGAGTCACCCATTTGTGGGACTAAAATCCCTGACAGAATACAGAATGAGTGTGTTTATCTAGATTCTAGAGTTATATATTTGACTCATGCAATATTTTGGCATCCATATACTTTGAGGATAGCATAAGTGATGTTAGGTTGGGGGACTCTTCTTTAGTAACATGCTACATATATAAATAAAATGCTAAATGACAAGTACATTAGAACAGACCTACAGAAGGCCAGAGCCAGGTGGGAGTTAGGGGCCTGAGTTCACAGATAAAGAAACTATGGCCCCCTAAAAAAAAAAAAAAGAGGGAGTTCCCTGGTGGTGTAGTGGCTTAAGGCTTCGGCGCTGGCGCTGTCAGCACTGCTGCCTGAGTTCGATTCCCAGTCAGGGAGCTACCCACATACCAAAAAAAAAAAAAAAAAAAAAAAAAAAGGAAGAAAGAAACTATGGCCCAAAGAGGGGCAGCAACTTGGCGTCACAAGAAGTCAGGTCCCTAACTTCCTGGCAGAACACCTACCCCTGACCTGTGCATTTTGCCAGGAGTCCCCCTCTCTGCCACTGTCCACCCCAGGACAGAATTGAGCCCCATGAGGTGTACCTACCCCGGGTCCAGGCTTCGTGCAGGGAGGCCTTCTGCTGGAACTTCTCAGCCAGGTGCTGAAGCCGCTGCAGGCGCCGGATCTCGGAGAGCAGCCAGTCCTCATAGCCCTTCTCCACTTGCTCCAGCCCCCGCCATGCGTTGGCGATGTCCTGTGGGGCAGGCAGAGGTGCCCTCCATCACGGTTCACCCATTGTGCAGAAGGGGACACAGAGCCCAAGGTCACCCAGAGGATGTGGGCAGAGCCAGGGTCACCCAACCCCCAGCCCGGCTCACCGACACCAGCTTGCCCTCGGAGGGCATGAAGGCAGGCCGGTGGCTCAGCCGCAGCTTAGTCTGCAGCGTGTTGAAGTTGATCTCCAGCTGGCACTTCTCCTGCACGCGGGGTGGCTTGTGCAGGCGCCGGTAGTCCCGGAAGTCCTCCAGCTTGCGCTGCATGGCGCTCATGCTGTGCTCGCCCACACGGTTCTCCAGCCACGGGACGGTGCGGCGGATCCATTCGAGCAGCTGCCGGGGTCAGGCGGGCAGAGCAGAAAGCTCTGAGCCGGCCAGCTCACCTCACCCACCCCTCTCCACCCGCACCCAGGCCGTGGTCAAAAGGCCTGGCCTCGAGCAGACCGGGGGACTTCACTAGTCAGGGAAGGAGTAGGAGGGTTAATTTTGAGTTCACGGACCAGTATAGGTTGGCACAGAGCAAAGTCCTCGAGACCGCCTAAATAGAAGTAAATGGATAAATGAATGAGTGAATGAATGAATGATGACTGAATCACCAGGAGCTTGGATAGGCAGAAGGAGGCAGGAGATGGGTGAACATGGCAGAAGGAGCCTGGGGGATAGCAAGGCTACCCTGAGGAGAGGGAGACTGCCAGCCCTGACCGGGGACAGCCAGGGTTAGCAGGAGCTGCAGGGCCAGGCTGGGAGAGCACAGGTGGGAAGGGGGAAAGCCCGCTCTGGCCCCAGGCTCACCTCACTGGCAAGCTTCTCGTATTCCTCCATCAGCTTCTCATTTTCCTGGTTCACAGCCAGCACCTTGCAGATCCTGTTGGCGGCTGTCTCCGCCTGTGGTGGGGGTGGGCAGAGGAGCTGCCGTTAGGACAAGCTGCCATAGACGCCCCAACCCCACCTCCCGCTGTAAAGGCCATGAAACCTGGGCTTGTGCAAACAGGAGAAAGGATAGGGGGAGCACACCCTTTAGGGTAGGGAGGGAGCTTCCAGGCCAGATGCCTCTGTTCTGAGCTCCCCGAGGACCGAGTATGTGGCACTCTTCCACCCATGTGGAGCCTGGCACCTCCAAAAGTAGGGAAGCTACCACGCTTGGGCCCCTGGGTCCACAGCCTGTCACCTGTTCAGCTCCGGCGAAGGCATGGTAGAAGCAGGAAACGTAGGTCATGATGGCCTTCTCATCGGGCTTGGGGGTGTTCACGATGTCTAAGGGGTGATAGCAAGGTGTTTGTTGGCCAAAGCCAGGGGTGGGGAATGGGCCCATGTCCCCACCCAGGCAGAAGCCTCCCTCGGAATGGGGGAGGCACAGACATCTAGTCATGGCCGCCAGCCGCCGGCTCCCCAAACCCAGCATGGCTCTCTTCTCTGAAGCCCTCTCTGATTGATCGCCCAGGGCCCAGCATTCTCCCCTCTGTGAGAGGAGGAAAGCAAGAGGGAGGGAGGGAGGGAGCAGACACTGTCCCTTGTGAGGCACCAGTCCATACTGCCTGGTGTCTCTAACCATCCCATAACTCCACCTGTCTGTCTGTCTGTCTTTTCCCCAAGTTCTCATCCATCAGTGCTCACACAGTCAGGGTACCAGGCACAGCTGGAGCTCAGAAGGTGTTTGCTGCTTCAGTTGACTAAAGCCTTCCTTGGATAAAGGGACCAAAGACAGGACCTCCCCAGAGGAGCTCCCAGTCTTATACCAACATGCTCCCAGGTGACCCAGGTAACTGGGATATGAGGCAAAGGGTGGTCACTGCATAGGGGGAGAGGCAGGAAAGGCTGGTTCACTGGCTGGAGAGCAGCACGGGGACAGACTAAAGGGCTCCTGGAGAAGGAGGGCCATGGCGGGAAGGACTCTGACCAGGGAACAAGGGTGAGGGGCAAAGTTGTGGAGGTCAGACTGTGGGACAGTGGAGTCCTCGCCCAAGCTAGCCTTATCCTCACCTTCTGCATCCAACATCTTAGGGATGTCCAGGTATTTCTCTGCCACCTCAAAGGCAGTGTTTAGGTTGCCGATGGGATCATCCTGCATGGGTGTGAGCGGGGACAGGTGAAACGTAAGCTGAGGGCAGAGGTTTTGGGGATGGAGGGTGGGTGTCAGGGGCCCACCTTGCGTAGTTTGGCATAGTCGATGAGATCGGGGCGGTGTCGATGGATGAGAGCACAGAGGGCCAGGCCATCCTTCCAGCTGGACAGAGAGAAGGCAGGCTCAGGCCCAGGTTCAAGCAGACCCACTGTCCTATCCTTACCCCAGAAGCACCCCCATCATGGCAGCCTCATCCATAAAATAGAGTAAAATCCAAACTAATGAGGCCCTTCATTACCAGACTTGGGCCACCTCCTTCAAGCTCATCATGATAACTTCACATAACCTCGGCTTAGGTCCCACTGGTTTCTAGATGTTTTGGCCTCTAGTCTTTGGCCACAAGGTTCCTGCTGGCTAGAATGCCCTTCCAGAGATGTATCCCATGCTCTCTCCTCCAGGAAGTCTCCCTGACCCTCCTAGAATCCATTTAACACTGACTGAGTCCTCCTATTTTCAGATACTGTTCCAGGAACTTGGCTGTGACCTCTCCTCCACTGGGGCTTGTGACAGGGGCCAGCTCTGTGTTCAGGGCCCAGCAGAGGCCTGTGCACATGAGCTAACCAACTGACAGACCTAGTGTGGAAGTTCTGCACATTGACGTTGCGGTACGGCGCTGTCTTCCGCTGGCACCACAGGAGCAAGCCCTCCTTGGCTGAGGTTTCTGGGTGGAGAAGAAGTGGTGTTCACTGGGGAGGAGTCCAGCGCAACCCTCTGACCCTGCCTGCTTCCCTGCCCACTCACCCTCCACAGAGATGTCCTGGATGGCGAAGCGAAGGATGATGGTCCAGATCATGCCCAGGGTCATCTTCAGGTTTCCATCCACGATCTCTGCAGGATGGGGTGGGGCAAATCCCACCTGGTGCTCAAGTCCTGTGCAGCCTGCCTCAGCTAGCCCCTCCTGCTCTGCCCTCTGGCCCTTGTCCCTCATCCCAGGGCTAGCACCTAGTAGGCACTCCATTATTTTATTTAAAAACGATTCATCAAACACCTACTAGGTGCCAGTCCTGTGCCAGCACTTTGGGTACACTTGTTCCTTACAGTCCCTCCCTTGAGGCATGGATGGTTATCCCCATTGTTGAGATGAGAAAACTAAGGCTCACAGAGGTGACCTGTTGATGTCAGGAACACTTCACCCCCGCCCCACGACCCAGGCCTCCTCCTGCCACCTCCTCACCTTCAGCCCCAATGGACACCAGCTTAACCCCCTTGCTGGCAATGAAATCCAGGGCCTTGTTGACATTGGCGATTTTGTGGAAACGCATCTTGCCTTTGTCTGGCCTGGGCAGCCTCTCTCCTGGGTGTTAAGAGGAGAGGTCAAGGGTCAAAGGTCATGAGAGGAAGCTACAGACATTGTCTTCAAACTTCTCCCTCCACCACCAAGTCTTCTCCAGCACTCTGCTGCCTATTGCCCCAGCTGTCTGGATTCCCCTAGGCTCTGGGTTCCCTGTATCCCTGATTTGCACCCCCCCACCTGAAATGACCTCCAGGAGCAACATGAGTTTGAGGCCGTTGCGAAAATCCTCCTCGATGTTCTCGATCTGGGTGCCGGCCTTGCGCAGGTGTGAGTTGCACCAGGCAGTGAAGGTCTGGGGGCAGAGAACAGCACTCAGACCCTAGTGCTGAGAACAGTGCTCAGGCTCCTCTGTCAGGGTAGCTCTCAGGGCGTGAGGCCCTGGATGCAAGGCCCGACTCAGCCATTGACTTGCTATGCATCCAGGTCAGCCCCTTTCCCTCTCTGAGTTTTAGTTCTCCTGGAAGAGAAGATGGGATCTGGGACCCTACAGGTCCCAGTTAGGACTTGGGACACCTTGCCACCAGCACTCCAGCTTTGGCTAATCTCAAGCACCACAGGGGGATTTAGGAAACTATAAAGCTAATGCTCCAAAGTGGGGGGCCCTATGAGTTGCAAGGGCCAAGGCAGGGTGATACTGCCTTTCTTTCTTTCTTTTTTTTTTTTTTTTTTTGGTATGTGGGTAGTTCCCTGGCCGGGAATCGAACCCAGGCCGCAGCGTTGACAGCACCAGCGCTGACGCCTTAAGCCACTACACCACCTGAGGGAACTCCTGATATTGCCTTTCTGACATCTGAAAAATTCTGGGTAGAAGCACATCTGACACTGAGGGTTTTGCCCGAGGGACTGTGCACCCCCACTGACCTCTCAGAGCAGTTGTGAACTGGTCTCTATGTAGACTATGAGTGTGCAAAAGCTTCTTCACAGGCCATGGAGGATCAGCTGGGTACTCAGCCCCAGCCTCAGCCTAGTTTCTGGAGGTGAATGCCCTCTCCTGCTCCCCAGAGTTACCCCCAGCCTCAGTCTCCATTTGGAATGGGAAGGCTGGTATATGGCTGTGTCTGTTGGGAATGGGGTGACTTGGAGCCTGGGGCACCAGTTCCCACCAAACTACCAAGCTTTCAGGCCCTGGGTTCTGCCATCAGCCAAAACGTCCTCAGGAGAACCCATATTTGGGCTCCAATCCCAGCTGAGCTACTCACTGTGACCTGGGGTCAGCTCCTTGCCTTCTCTTCGGCCCAGTCTACCCACTTGTACAGTTAAGGGGTCAGACTCAATGATGTCTCGGGTCCTTCTTCCCCTGGCCTGGCAGGATTCTAGA
The DNA here is from genome assembly GCA_004026885.1 of Lyroderma lyra. NCBI lineage: Eukaryota > Metazoa > Chordata > Mammalia > Chiroptera > Megadermatidae > Lyroderma > Lyroderma lyra. Next base: position 3,673 of record PVJL010012591.1, on the reverse strand, counting down.
ATTTAGAGCATCCCCCACCCCACCAAAAGGAAGATCCTCCTGGAAGGTGGCCCTGGAAGTGGTTTGGAATTCTTTCCCTTAACCAGCTTCCCCGCCTCAGACCAGCTTTTCAGATGTCCTAGGAGCTGGACATGGAAGGCGATGCTTTCAATACCTGATGGACTGTTGTTGCTAGGGTAAGGAAGTGAGTTTCCTAGCATCAGAGGCATGTGAGTGAGTGCTGAGCACTATTTAGTCGGGCCCCAAGCATAGGAAGGGCAGCTGATTCTCTGTAGTTTCTTCCCACCCTGGCGTCTGGGATGCCCTGGGTCTGGGTAAGGCCGCGGTGGGGGAGGCAGGTCTGGGTGGGGCCTCCATGGCCAAGGAAGGGGCATTCTTTCATTTGATGAACAGGACTCTTCATGTGATGTGGTCTCTGACTTAGAGGAGCTCCCGGTCAGTCATGTTGGTCTGAGAAGTGTTGGGAGAGACCAGTGTCAGGAAGTCTATGGGAGAAATTCTCCAAATCAGGTGTGTGTGGGGTCACTTGGGGAAGGCTAGTATGTGATCAGAGCTGTGAGGGAAGAGCAGGAGTTATTCAGGCAGGGAAGGGCAGGCAAGGGCATTCCAGACAGGGGCAGCCACGTGGGAGAGCTCGGCGCTGACAAACAGTTGTGGGGCTACAGCTATCTGGGCACTGCTGGAATGAAGCTGAGGGTGTTGGGGTGTAAGTGGTGAGAGGCAGGCCGGAGGGGTGGCAGGGGCCAGGTCATGTACGACCTTGCGTGCTAAGTCAGGGATCTGAACTTGATCCTGAGGGCAACAGGGAGTCAGGAAAGCTTTCAGGCACAGGAGGGAGCTGGGCAGAACTGTTTTTAAAAGCTCGTTCTGGTTGCACAGTGGAGACAAACAGCTTAGCAGGGAGCAGAAGGGAAACGTGAGGAGGTGGCCAGGGTAAGAGAGGAAGGGTGTCAGCGAGGGGAAGAACAGGGCAGGACGAGGTGGACGAGGTAGAAACATTTGTCCTTGTAATACAAGCTCCCTGAGGCAAGGGCCCTATTTTGTCCCCTGAGGAACTCCTGGCACCTAGTAGGACCTCCTTAAAAATATTGAATGAAATAAAAAAAAATATATTGAATGAACGTTTTTGAATAAGATTGAATAAAGAGGACTCGGGCATCAGCTGGGGAGAGGTGGGAGTGTTCCAAGATGCAGAGGACAAGCAGGGGTGAGGTAGGATGGGGCTAAAGCTGAGCACAGAGTTGTTCATTAGATTGTAATAAACAATGTTAGTGTAGACAAGAAAGAAAGGACCAGAAAGTCCAATATCCCAGGGATGCTGATTAACTTAAAGAGCACCTCTGCTCTGTAGCCATTGAATGACGGGATGAGGTGGGTGGCTGTGAGTTGGGCTGGAAGGATATTCCTGATATTTTGTTAAGTGACAAAGAAGGCAAGTTGCAGATAGGCATGTGTCTTAAGAGGGGCATGTGGACCTGGATCTGGGAGAGGCCTGGGTGGGTGGGGGTGAGGAGAAGAGTTGAGGCAAAGCAGATGGCAGCTAGAGTCAGGGGCAAAGATGGCATTACCAGGAGACTGCTGGGCCTGAGGACCACAGCCCTGCTTGGAGACAGGTACAAGAGGAGCCTGGAGGGAGGCTTGGCACCCAGGGCACCCCAACCAGAGTCAGCCGAACCTCCTGGTCCCTGGGGTCATCTCCTGTTAACTACCCCAGCAGAAGTGCTCTGATTTTTAAATCCTGGAATTCTCAGGTCCTGCAAATTCCCCTTTCTTGGACTCATATACTGTTGGCAAATGCTCAGGAGGGTCCACTGACCTCATGGTGTCCTCCCTACCCCTGGCCTGCCACTCCCCAAAGTTCCCTCACTCCACCCTGGATCATTTTCTCTTCTGGGAACCCAGGTGTCCTGCCCCCTCCACTTGGGATAGGCTGGGAGTGAAAATAGCTCAGGGAGAGGGGGCCCAAGTGCCCTACAAGGCTGGGCCCAGGCAGCAGCTGCCCATGTGCCCTCTCTAGCTCCCCCAAGGCGCTGCCTCAGCACCAAGTGTCCATCTGGTCAGAGAGTCAGGTTACTGCGTAAGGGGACCCAGGGCTCCCTCCTCCCTGTAGCTTTTTCAGCAGACTCAGGGTTGCTGGGATGGGGAGGGGTATCTTAGGAAAAGAGTGGGGTTGAAGCAAAGACCTTCAGGTTGGGGAGGGGCGGTTCTTGTTTTCTGACAGTATATAATTTAGGTCCTCTCTCTGCCCCTTTCCAGTTTTCAGTTTCCTTTGACAATTGGGATAGAACGACTATGGATACACGCAGGAGAGAATACAGAGAAGAGGGTGGGAAGGGGTCTAGGATGGTTGCCGCCGCCCCAACATTCCCAAGTCTATCTTCTAGTAGCCTGGCTGCAAGGCCTCAGGATGGGGCCTGGGAATATTTAACCAGAGTGTGTGTGTGTGTGTGTGTGTGTGTGTGTGTGTATGGGGGGTGGGGGGAGAAAGAGATTATTTTTCCAGAAGCCCCCAAACTTGGATCTCCTGGGCTAAGCCCAATCCATGTTCGCCAGAAGTGGGGCAGTGGGCCCAGGGGAATGAATCCTGGGGGTTGGGGACCCCAGAAACTCTGTCATCCTAAACCTCTCATGAGGACTCCTAGCCCTCTCTTCCTGTCCTGGGGGACATCGGAGGACTGATGGGACGAGGCTGGGCTAGGGAGTGTCACACTGCAGACTCTGCCCCTGACCTGCTGAGATGCCAAACACAAACTGCTCAGCTTCTCAGGCCTCAGTTTTTCCATCAGAAAATGGGCTAGCACTCACTTTCCGCTGCTGTTTCTCCCAGGCCGGGTCCAGCAGCAGGTCTCGGTCCCAGTCCTCCTCCTGTTCCATGTATTCGCCGCCGCTTTCCGCGAAGGGCCCCTCCCCGGCCCCCAGACCCTCGGGCTGCATAACCATCATCATCTTGCTCGGGCTCCTGGCTTCGCTCTGCTTGGCGCTCTCCAGAACCCGGGGGCCGCGTTAAGTAGCGCCGGGCCCAGCCCGGGATCGGATTCGCGCTAAATATGGGGGAGGAGGGAGGGGCCGGATGGGGGCAAGAGGTTTCCCTGGGGCCAGGTGACTGCAGAATTCGGGAACGCTAGGGTGGATGCCGTGGCGGAGATTCAAAGTTCGTGTTCCACTCCGCCCCTTGGGCGCTGTGTGGCCTTGGGAAAGCCACGGGCCCTCTCTGTTTCCTCCTGTGTACAACGGAAATTATGATAATAATAGTGGCAGCAGACTGCTCTTGAAGCCGCCCTTTGGGCCTCCTCCTGACTCCTGTTCCACGCCGCGCTGGTGGGAAACAGGGAGCCCTATCCCCATTTCACAGTTAGAAACACTGAGGCGCCAGAGCTGTTTTGAATGTTTTCTGGGGTGACGAAAGGAGACACTCGAGCATAGGGCGGGTCTCCAGGCCAGCTGGATGGGTCGATGCACGGCTATTAATATCGGGGCGGCTGTGGGGTGAGGGGGAATGTGCTGAGCCGGGAAACCCCGACGCCACCTAGGGTGCAACTCAATCCCGCGGTCGTGCGGGTTAGCCAAGCCAAGCGGCCCGGGTTTCTGCGGGTGGGGCGGGCCTCCGTGGGTGGGCGGGGCTATAACGTCGTCTACTAGGCTCCAGAGCCAACAGGATTCCAAGTATCTTCTT
>PVJL010012590.1:16272-36555 GCA_004026885.1 Lyroderma lyra | reverse complement strand
CAGACACTGGGCCAGGTGAAAAGATGGGACGCAGACCAACATCTGTGCCTGTACTCATGGGAGGTGGTTCCTCTGAGGGCCTTGGTCATGGGTTCTAAGTTCAGAATGAACTCATAAAGTAAGGACATGGGTCAACTTTGCTCCTGTCCCCACTTCAGCTCCAGCTAGAAATCACAGCACAATTCTGACCCTGCACTTACGTTTTCTGAGAAGCCTGTTGCAGAAGCAAGAGCCAGTCAATGCTAAAGGCACATCCAGAATCTAAGGAGTGTCCACCCTCTGCAGCTGCTCCAGAGCTTCAAGTTTATCAAATATTGATGGAACTGCATATCTATCACCATCAGATAGACCTTCATCTCTGAAGCAGTGAGGGTCAAATGTCTGTACCAGGTCATTGTGCCCAGTAACCCTACAGTGGTGGCTGATTCTAAAACACTCCTGCACTGTTTCCTGTATAACACCTGCCATCCTATTTTCTATCAGAACATTTCTTTTGTTGTCTTCTATTTTTTTGTTTGTTTGTTCTTTAGTTTTTCACATTTATATAATATCTTACATTAACATGTTAAATTCATGATAGTAAAATGTAATAATTATCCTAATAAAGTGTACTTTCACGAGCATTTAGTTCATTCATCATCACTATCAAGCGGTGAAATATTTCATCTCCCAAAACAAAATTTCTCCCCCAAACCCTTCATTGTCACTTTTTCTTCAGCCTCTGCTAACTTTAATCTATTTCTTTCATGGTTCCTATATTTATTCTAGAACTTTTTTATTATTCAAAGAATAGAAATTATTTTCTTTCTTGTCTGCTCACAAAGATTTTTAATTAAGTCATGAATTTTTGTTTTAGTTTTCATTGGGAATGTGGTTTTTCGTGTTGTTGTTGTGTAATAATCAAGGCTCCAGATGTATTGAACATTAAATATATAAAATGAAAGACTTTTGTAAATACTGTGAACAACCAGCACTTTTGGAAATTGGTAGAATCCTGAAAAATGTATGGAGACTCTCCGTTAACCTGAAGTGAAGAAACTAGCACTCTCACACTGTTACCTTCAAAGGAGAGAACATGGGGTCAATTATTCTTTTAATTTTGACTAGCATTAGACAAGTTAAAGAACCTATAAAACTTCTGTTTCTCCAACTTTCAATATATTTTACAAGATTAGCTTGATCATGCTTTTTAATTAGGTCTTGCAATTGTATGAAGGAAACTGTAGGAATGCCCATGAAAATATCTTATTTGCTAATGAAGTAGCCCTATTGATATCTGATATGAATATTTCTATAACACTTTACATTGACCTCCACACATTCCTGCTTTAATTAAGACACCTGAAATGCAAAATTGGTCAGTGAAGTTTAGGAAATTAAGGAGAACATTCTATTTCTCTATATTTTGTCAAAAGTGTATGTAAACCAAAAAAATCAAACAAAACAATCACAGGAATGTAACATACAGCAAAGAAAATGTAAGTAATAAAATTATAATAATTATGTACAGTGAGAGATGAATTATTAAACTTATTAAACTTATCTCTTTGTGAGGTATGTAAACATGTAGTCAAAATGTTGTTTTGTACACCAGAAACTAATATAAAAGTATATGGACCAAATATTGGAAAATAATTTTTGAGCTTTTTTTCATATGTCGACTGGCCATTTGTATTTCTTTGTAGGAGAAGTGTCTGTTTAGTTCTTCTGCCCACTTTTTAATTGGGTTGTTTGTTTTTTTTGTTGTTAAGTCTTATTAGCTCTTTATATATTTTAGATATTAGACCCTTATCTGATGCGTTATTTGCAAATATTTTCTCCCATTAAGTTGGCTGTCTCTTTGCCTTGTTGATGGTTTCTTATGCTGTGCAGAAGCTTTTTAGTTTGATAGAGTCCCATGCATTTATTTTTGCTTTTACTTCCCTTGCCTTTGAAGACAGGTTCATGAAGTCTTCCTTGAGTCCTAGGTCTATAAGTTTAGTACCAATGTCTTCTTCTATACAGTTTATTGTTGCAGGTCTTATATGAAGGTCTTTAATCCATTTTGAGTTAATTTTTGTATATGGAGAGAGTTCACAGCTCAGGTTTATTCCTTTGCATATGTTTTTCCAGTTTCCCCAACACCCCCTACTAAAGAGGCTGTCTTTGGAAATGCAAATCAAAACCACAATGAGATACCACCTCACACCTGTGAGAATGGCTATTATCAACAAGACAAAAAGCAACAAGTGCTGGACAGGATGTGGAGAAAAAGGAACTCTGGTACACTGCTGGTGGGAGTGCAAACTTGTACAACCACTGTGGAAGGCAGTGTGGAGGTTCCTCAGAATATTGGGAATGGAGCTACCATTTGACCCAGCAATCCCGCTTCTGGGGATCTACCCAAAGAACTTGAAAACCTGTATCTGCAAAGACTTATATACCCCAATATTCATTGCAGTGTTGTTCACAGTGGCCAAAACATGGAAACAGCCAAAGTGCCCTGCACAGATGACTGGATAAAGAAGCTGTGGTACATATACACCATGGAATATTACTCAGCTGTAAGAAAAGATGAAATATTGCCATTTGCGACAAAATGGATGGACCTGGAGATCGTCATGCTAAGTGAAATAAGCCAGACAAAAAAAACAATGAACTGTATGACTTCACTCATATGCGGAATATAAAACTGAAAGGGAAGAAAAACAGAAATGAACAAACAAATTACTCATGGACACAATCAATAGTTTAATGTTTATTTGGGGACAAGTGGGTTAGGGAGGGGAGAAAGGGGAGGGGGTGGGAGAGGAGGGGTGGAAGCTAAATATAAGGTGATGGAAAGAGAAATCACATTAGGTGGTGAACTTATTATACATCAAGTTGACAATGCACTGTAGAATTGTATGCCTGAAACCTATGTAATCCTTGCTAACAGATGTCACCCCAATAAAAAAAAAGAACAAAAAAAAAGAAAAAGAATTTTTGAATTAAAAATTATATCTATGCCTAAGAAGAGCTGTCTACACTACTACGTTGGGAAGTAATTTTTAAGGACAAATTTTAGTGTGCTGACTTTGATTGGTGTCCATTAATGACTCAGAAGAGACTTATCTCCAAAATAATAAACACTTTGCAATGATCAAAGTGGCATCTCTCATCTAATGACGAGTTACTTTCTTGGAGTAGAGTGTTCTTTCTTATTGCTCTTTCATTAATTTTTTTTCAGTTATTGAATTTAATTAATAAAAAATTATGTCATACATTTTCTGACATTCAGTAATGGTTTATATGGTTTCTAACATTTTACTATATTATGTAATTCACATATTCCACTTCTAATATTATTGTTCACTTAAGAGTGTTTTATTACTTTGGAATGATGTTTTAGATATAACACTACTTTTTAAAAATAATATGGTAATGTTTATGGTTTTAGATACTTATTGTTGAACAACTGTAAAAAAGTGACCTGTTAAAACCTACAGTTTCTTTGAAATTATTTAGCCAATTTTATTGCACATGCACTACAACATGAAATATTCAACAAACAAAAAAATTATTAACAAAATCAAAAACAGTATGGTAAAAATCTATTAAAAATTTAATGTTGATTAATTTTATAAGTAGAACAATAATAATATCACCTACAGAAAAAAACGTGTCACCATATTTAGAAACTAAGAAGATATCAATGTTTCTATCAAAATTAGAACAAAAAATTAAGTCCAGAATAATTTAAAGAGAATCATTTTAGAATGTTTTCACCAAATAATGTTAATGTTATATAATATGATACATATAATATAATTTTAATAACAAAACAACTGATGGCACTAAAATTACAACTACTGTTACCAAAAATAACTAGTGTGCATTTATTTCTAAAACAAATAACCACAATTTTATAGTAAAATTTTATTTACAATAATGACATTTTCTATGTTATTATAATATTTAGTTTTATACCAACACCCAGATATAATTTATGGCAGAAATAGAGAAAATTTAGATAGCATAGCTACTGTTGTCATTGGTGCCTCACTTGTATTTGTTTTCGTTTCTTTGTCTGTTTGTTCTTTTTAATATATATGGGAATTTCCCTGGCTGGGACTCGAACCCAGGCTGCAGCTTTGAAAGCTACTACACCACCAGAGAACTCCCATTGGTGCCTCATTTGTATTTTGTTGTCCCTTGTATGGATGCATTTTCTGAAAAAACCCGGGTATCTATGCTGTTGGTATAAACATTCCCACAAATGCCACTAATACAACAAAAACTGATTTGTCCATCTCATCATTCCCCAAACTTCTTCCAGGGGCCATCAAATTTAGTGGTTTATAAATTTATGATGCAAACTGAGAGAAGCAGTCCAATGGTGTGCAAATGCCACAGAATGGTGGGTCAAACAGGGGCATGCTAGCTTCAGCCAAGTTCACAGGTTCTACCATGGCATGTATTTCACAAAGCTACACCTGCAAACTCCTGGCAGTTGTCACAAATTTAAGCGAGTCAGGACAGGTTTCCTGGAACAAAAATTCCAAATGGCCTCTAACCATATCTTGTTAGAGGCACTGCAGAGACCAGAAACCATGTCTTATAAAATGCAAACCAGCCTGGCATGGCATGCTGCCCCTACTTAAAGCCTTCCAAGATGTGACTTCCCTCACCCAGACTTCATCAGTTCTTTTTCTCTTTTACCCATCCTGAGTAAATCTTGGTTCAAATGTCTTAACCCAGACTGTCAGGGTATGCTTTCAGACCAGAAAACCCCAAGTGACAGCCATTGTTGCCCACCTGGGTTATGAAAACACCACATAGCCACCTGTATACTAAATTTACTCTTTGTGTTGGAGCGAGCTGTAGAAAGGACCCTATCAGAAAATTGTTCATGTAAGTTCCAGGATCTCCAAAATGGTGCAGCATGACAAATCCAAGTGGGAACCTGTGTTTACACCATATGGGAGGCTGACCCTACTGAAGAAGACCACCCACAGTGATTTCTTGCCTGTTTATTCTTCTTCAGTTAGGACCCCAGCATAGGCTTCCAGGGCTCATACCACTCTGGGCCCCTCTGGGAAGATGAAGCTCCAAAACACCTACCGTGAATATGGAGAGAATGGAAAGATTCCTGAAGACCATGATTCTCAGACCAGCTCAGGCTGGAGGAGAGTTAGCTGGGAATGACCACATAGCAAGTGGCAATAAGGTTCCTGCTTTGCTTAATGGAATGCAATAGGAGCCTTGAGTATCAATGGGCTTGATGTTAAACAGGAAAGCCAGGTGAATGCTGCGTGGCTCTATCAGCTTTGTGTTTTAAGACAGTCAGCATGCTTCTGAAATTCCCAAGCCACCAGAGCCCTTGGTCACCTTTAAATACCTTCTTTCAAGGCATAGACAAAAACACACCTGGTCTTCTTCTATTCCAGCGCTAGGCTATTGAGAGCCCATGCCTCTATTTGTCATTCAGTGCTTGACACCTGAGTTTTGCCTGTGTTTCTTAAATGTTTGGAGTGTCCAACACTCTGCTTGAAACCAAGTTGTCAGGAAAAAGTGTGAGCACAACTCAGCCTTCAAAAATTGATGTCAGCTATCTAAATATGAGCTGCTGAAAGCCTTTACATGTGCACATATCATATTTTAGGTGTCACCTCAAAGAGCCAGACCCGACCGATTTAAGAAAGCACACAGATTTCCTTCAAAATATGAAGACATTTTCCCTTATTTCTGCAAAGCATTTCTGCTTGTTTATGAAACTCTCCCATCTATCAAACCCTGGAGGACACTCTTGGTTTCTGACCCTGCTGTCCTATTCAGATTTTTACCAAAAAATAGTATTAATGTCATGTAGCATTATAATAGGTAATGTATTGTTACTCTTTTTAACAGCCCTATGACAGAACATTTCCATGATTCCATTGTACAAAATCTGACTAACCAAGTAACTGCTACATCTCCAGTGTCTACTTCAATGGCCATGTCTTACATCTGACCCTGGGCCCTGGATAAACCTGTCAATGGAGTTTCCTTTGGAAATGATTATTTCTGAGATTCTGAAGGACCTATTCATGTTATGTATTTTCTTTGAAATTTATCAAACACACATTGCATGTTTTGGTTTCTGTGCATACATGCACACATGCACTTACACACACACACACACGCACACAGACACACAAAGAAAATAACTGCTCATATGAACATACAAAGGAAAATGCACACTCAAGAAACTATCATACTGAAACACAAAAGATGTTGGAGGCAGCTCTGTCACAATGCAGGTCCACCCAATTGGTGGGCATTATGCCCAGAGACCATTAATAGGTAGGGGAGATTTGCCCAGGAAATGGGCAGAATAAGTCAAGTGCTCAGGGTTCTTCCTAAACCAACATTATTCCTGAGCGCCTGGAAATAACAAAGTGTGGTTTCAGTGTCTCCACCCTGTGCAGCTGTAACTAGAAGCAGACACACATAGTGTAGCGAGGGTCAGAAGTAAAGGCCTCAGCTTCTTCTTCTCTAAGATAATGTGCATAGATGTGGTGAGAGCAATAGGCTCACAGTCTGCAAAGCAACATGTATTCACTTGTTCTCTGTCAGGAACCAGTGTGTTCTATGCCCCTGGCAAAAGGTTTTTACACCATAGAGTTCATTCCAACCGGAGGGCATGTTGGATAATAATGGTTCTGAGTTGTGCAGAAATGTGGCAGAACACACCCTATAGGTCCTTCCAAGCAGAGGACATATTGGAAGCTAATGGTTCTGAGTTGTGCATAAATGTAGCAGAACATTGGAACACTACTCAGGAAACAAGGAGGAAGACCAGTCTTGTTAAAAATTCAGGTTCCTCATTATAAAGTAGTTTGAGTCATTGTGCAGGTTAGCTTTGAGCAGTTGTGACTGAACTGGACACATCAGAACAGTGGAGAGGAAGAGTTATATGAGAGCAGTTACAGGGATTTCTCACAATTTTCTGGATCCGGGCTCAGCCCCTTTGCTCCCTGGTCCTAGGTGTACCAAAAACATTGAAAACACCAGACACACAAGTGTGTTCGGACTTTAGGATTTCCGCTAGAACTGCAGTACTGGGACTGAACACAAGAGGGCTAGCTCTCCCCACTGTGCAAAATGGTCCAAGAATTAAGAAACACAAGGGGTCATTCTGAGTATTTCTTGCCTCTGAGCAACGTGCATCATATTTCATTAGCATCCATGTTTACAATGTGAGCTGCTCACAGACGAGAGGGAGTTCTCAGACATTTTCATAAGTTTTTCAACTTTGGTGTCTGCTGCATTCAACCTAAGATTGGCTGAGAATACCCACATGGTCTTAGTTCCCCAAAAGCTGAAAGCCAAGAGAGAGACATGGATGCAGCATGAGAGCTAATTCATGTGAAAGAGAATAGTGACTACTACAGGGAGGACTATAGTCTCTAGGTGTGTCTGAAAGGCCTCCAGCATGTCATTGGCTCTGTGATCAGAGGGTAAGTGGAGGCATGCCTGCAGAAATTACTAAACAATGTGCCAGTCTGGGGGAACTCAAAGGGACAGAAACTTAAAGCACAAATACAATAATTGCATCCAAAAAGGAGGTTCAAAAAATTCCCAGTGGCTTGAGAGAGATAGAAGGTAAGTAAGGCGGACCAGACCTTGGCCCCAAGGGCGTCCTGGTTATCTACAAATAACTGCAACCTCCTCACATAGCACTTATGGAAACAAATATGTACCAGATCCAAATCTCTGTGTTCAAGTCCCAGGTTCTCCAGAGCTGGGAGCCTCTGACTCAAGGTCACCAGTGAGGCAGGGATTCCCAGTCAAATGAGGCATACATTAAGGAGGATTTGTCTGTGACATCACCCATAACCTAGCAAGATTCAGCTTCATCTGGATTCTCAGGGTTTCTTCTCTGTGGGTTGCAATCCTTTGTTATTATTTGTTTTGGTTTTTTTCTTTGTTTTTGCACTGGGGCTTAATACAGCAGATCATTATAGGTGACTCTCCTTTTAGTGAACATAAAATCAAAGAGACAGAGGCACACACAGAAACATAAACAGTGAGGAAGACAAAGAGACAAATATATAAAGAGAGAGACAGTTTCCAAGAGTCAGAGAAAATTACAGAGACAGAATCAGAGAAACAAAGGGAGACTCAGGGAGACAGATTAAGCAAGTAGAGTCATTAACTTTTTATTACTCATGGATAAAAATGACACCCATCATTTGGCTCTCCAGTCACAAATTCCATCCAGTTCAAGAAAAGGGACTAGCACAGGGATGTTTGATAGGAAGGTAGGCACACAGTCTGGCTGACAAGCACATAGGCAAAGATGAGGTGCTTGGACCTGATATAAATATAAAAGAAGTCTGTGTAACATTGATGCCCAAGAAGACAATGTTGGGGTTTTAGTTAATATCAACCCTCCTGAAACAAAAGAAAAAGTGTCAGTCACTACATAACAGAGAAGACTCTGCCTGTCCTGTTGCACTGTGTTCAATGCTCTGTCTAGCATTATCATTATCACCCCATTGTTATATCTGTGCCTGAGCTCATGTGACCCCAGCCCAAGGGTTCCAGGGACTACGTGTGTGTGTGTGTGTGTGTGTGTGTGTGTGTGTGTGTGTGTGTGTGTATGTACATGTATATATAATAAATCATATATATTATAATGTTATATAATATATAATAACACATATATAAATACATACATATATATGTATATGTATGTATGTATGTATATGTATATGTCTAATGACAACCTGTTAAATAAAGGTTAGAGAAAACAACATTGTGCAGAAGGGAGTCTAAATATAAAGGTTTGTAAACAATCACATCATTGGTGACAAAATAATTCCACACCCTAACTTAGCTCTGACTCCTCATTGTTAGGGGTTCGGCAAGACCCAGGTTTTCCAGATATGTGAGGTTGGCCATGCTGGTGCAGCTGTGTATGCACTTTACATGGGGTAAAGCATGAGCAATAACCAACCCAGAGAAGCCTTGGAGAGGTGTTATCTTAAGATGATCCCCATGATAGGATACCCAAGACAGTGACCTCATGCCTGATCATAGAACCCAACAAAACTTGCAATCCTGGTAACCAGGCAGCCCCATTCTAAAGAAGTCCTCCCACAATTCACGTGGTTGGAGGCATTCGACCTAGTAAAATGTTTACTTTTTCTATGCCCAGGGACAGCCAAAGTGGCTTAAGGAAAGTCTGTTTTTAAAACCCATTCTCTTAATTAAAGCATTATTCTGTTCTCACTACAGACACCTCTGGAAATTTTTGGGGCAAGGAAAATGTAACACTGATGGCAGTCAGGACCAGGAAAGGCCAGTTCTCTGATCTAACCTTGAAAGCCTCATTTCTTCCCTGTATGTGTGTGTCTGTGGTCATGGAGGTTGGAGTGTTCACCTAAAAAGGGCACTTCCTGAGCAGAAACTGGCTGAGTAAGTCTCAGTAGCACAGGGAGCTGGTCAATTTCATACTCAGGTCAAGTTTGACTGGCTGGGATGTGGAGAATAGAGTAACTCTGCCTAAGATTTATTCTAAGACCTCCGGAAATATGTCATGTCATGGAGATGAGGTCTGTGCTAAAAGAGCATGTGCTTGTTTTAATAGCTCAAGATCACTGGTTGCTGGTCACTGTCACTACAGAGATTCAGACAAAACACCAGTGGTAACCTAATCAATGGAAACACACACTATGTTTCTCTGCATGAGAGGCAGGTATGTCATGTCACCAAAGGCAAGCGCAGAACCTTGGTGAGTGTCACCATAATGGTGTTTTTAATACCATGTCCAGAAATATCCCAGCAAGTTCACCAGTCCAGACACCAGCTAGTCCACTCCTCAGGGTAAACTTCCAGGACTGCTTGCAGGCCATGTCATAAGGCCTTGACCTAAAGTGCCATGTTTAATTTTTGCTAACCGAGCCCAAAGTCCTAGATCCAAGTGGGGCAAAGCCTCTGGGAGGTAAAGGCCTGTGGGCGGTGCATGTGAACCCACAGGGATGGCTCAGTGCCACACATGCAAGGAGGAGCCCCAGAGGCTGGTATTTGACTTAGTGAAAAAAAGAAACTCAAATTGCCATCTGGGCCTACACTCATGGAAGGTGACTTCTCTGAGGTCTTCTGTAATGGGTCCTGGGATTGGAATGCACCTGGAAAGAAGATGTGGGTCATTTTTTCTTCCCTCTCAACTGTATTTCAAACTCAGGAATCACAACACAGATCAGAACTTGCTCTTATGTCTCTAGAGCAGCGTGTTGAAAGGGCAGGAGCCCGCCAACATCATAGAAACATCTTGACACTGAGCAATGTCCACACAAAGCAGCTCCTTCAGAGCTGCAGGTCTATGTAATGGTGACAGAACTGCAGGTGTATAACCATGAGATAGACCTGCAGCTCTGGGGTGGTGGGCAGGTGTCTGGAGCAGGTTCTGGAAGAGACCTGGGTCTAGCAAAGGACTTCGCACTCCTGGAAGATGAGCTGTCACTTGAGTCTGCTATGGTATTTTCAGAAAACCTGGGAGTGTCACTGGCTCCAGCATTTCTGCAGTGGTGGTTGAATCTGAAATGTCCTTTTGTACTGTTTCTGTACAACACATTCAATTCTGTCTTTTATAAGACCACACTTTTTTTCTCCTGTGGTTTTTGTTATTTTTTTATGTTGTTCTATAATTTACTTTTTCTGCATTGATGTAATCTCTTATGTTAGGGTGTTAAATACATTATAGTGAAATTTAATAATTATCATCATAAGGTATACATTCATGATAATTTAGATCATCCACTATCACTATCAAGCTGTAAAATATTTCATCTCCCAAAGCAAAGTTTCTCACCCAAACACTTCACTCCTCACTTCTTCTGCCCCAAGGCCTTGAAAATCAAAATCTATTTCTCTCTTTGATCTCATAGTTACTCTGAAAACTTTTTCTTAAAGGAAGCATAGAAAATTTTCTCTTAAAGGAAGCACTTTTTGTCACCCCATGTCCGTTTTATAATGATGTACTAATTTATTTTCTTTTCATTTGCAATGTTTATTATTGTTTTAAAAATTGAATTCCCAGATGAATTGAATATTAAATGTGTAAAATGTAGCCTTTTGTAAATACATTGAATTCCCAGCACAAATGGGTATTTGCAGAAGTCTGATAAATGTACAGAGAAGCTGTGTTAATTTTAAGTGATGTAAGCATTCTCAAGCAGTGACCTTTGTAGCAAAAAACATGCATAGAAATATTATTTTACTTTTTACCTGCTCTGTGGCACTGGGAAGGTAAATAAACATGTAAAACTATTGTTTCCCTAGCTTTCAATATGTTTTGCAGATTAGCTTGATTGTGCATTTGAACTCCATTTCACAATTTTCTATAAAGGGAACTGAGGGAGTGCACATAGACATTACTTAGTCACTAATAAAGTAGTCTTATTTATAAATTCTATGAATATTTTCATAACACTTTCCACTGATCTCCACACATTTCTGCTTTACATAAAGCCCATGAAAGGTAAAGTAGCTCACTGAAGTTTAGGAAATGAAGAAGAACACCCTCTTTCTGTATATTTTATTGAAAATGTACCACCCCAACAAAATCCCTCTGACCAGGATGTAAAGTAAAGTATAGGGAATATAGTCAATAATATTGTGATAACTTTGTACAGTGTCAGAAGAATTATAAGACTTATTATGTTGATTACTTTGTGAGGTATATAAATGTGTAATCACTATGTTCTTTGGAAATCATAATGCACTATAAAATTATATAACACTACATATTTAAGAATAATTTTAAGTATATATATTTATATATAGACACACATACACACACATATATGTTTACATGTGTGTATGTGTTTATATATGTACATATGTATATGTGTGTGTGTGTCTGCACTGCAAAGTTAACAAGGGATTTTAATTAAAATCTTTTAATGCACTTACTTCCATTGGTATCCAGCAATGACTCAACAGAGAATAATCTCCAAAAAGTAAACACTTTGCAATGATCAAAATGCCATCTCATGTAATGACTATGGTACTTTCTGGGCATGGAGTGTTTTGTCTCATCACACATTTTGATATGATTTATTTTCCTAGAGTTATAGAATTTAATTGAGAAAAAAATCATGTCACTCTTTTTCTGTCAGTGATGTTTAATATAGTTTCTGCCTTTTACTGTAATATGTAATGTGCATAGGAATATGTCACTTCTAATATTCACCTAAGAGTGGCTTATACTTTGGGATGACTTCTTTAAAATGTATTACTTTTTCAAGTAATATGGACATGTTTATGGTTTCAGATACTTATTGGTGAACTACTGTAATAAAGTGGATTGTGTAAATGTACAGTTCCTTTAAAATGAAAGAAATTAGCGTATTTTATTGCCCATTCACTCTAACATGGGACATAACATTAACAAGAGAAAAAATCCACTACATAATAAAATTAGTATGGTAAAAATTAGTTGAAAAATATGACATGCATCATTTATTTCTTTTGTGTTTTTGGGGTGGTTCCCTGGCTGGAAATCCAAACCAAACCATGGCATTGAGAGGGCTGAATCCTAGCCACTACATCACCAGGCAACCCTCCAGATTATTTCTATAAAAATATGTAATGACTACAACCTTCAAAAACAAGTGTGACTGTATTTTAAATTCTAGGAAGATATTGAAACTTCTATGAAAATTACAAGAATTACTGAGCCCAGAATAATTGAAGGAGAATCATTTCAGGTTATTTTGAAGAGATGTTTATACTATACAAACTGATGCCTATCATACAATTTTAAAAACAAAACAATTTATGGCACTAAAATTACAACTATTGCTACCAGAAATAACTTGTATGCATTCATGTCTAACCTAAATGACTACAAATTTAGGTTAAAAATATATTTACAATAATGACATGGATTATAAATTGTTATGAGATTTATGTTTATACAAACATCCAGCTATACTTTATGGCAGAATTGTAGACAATTAAGTCAGCAGAGCTAATGTTTGCACTGGTGCCTTATTTGTATTTTATTGTCTTTTGTCTGGCTGCATTTTCAGAAGAAACTTGGTCCTCACAACTTGTAAATGATAGCATTGCTATGAACATATTTGCACCCATGCCACCAACCCAGCAAAATCTAATTTCTCCTTCTACTCTCTCCCCAACGTCTGCCAGAGGATGCCAATGTCCATTGTTTAGAAACACGAAATGCATGAAGTGAAGATGTTTGAAGCTGTGCATGTACCTCAGAGAAGGTTTGAAGAGGGTCCACCAGCTTTAACCAAGTTCACAATTTCTGCCATGGCAAGCATTTCACAAAAGTACACCTGAAGAAAATCCTAGGAGTAATCAGCAGCTTCAGCTTCTTCAGGAACCATCCCTAAAAACACAATTTCTAACTATCTATTAGTATAACTAAAAAGATAAACACCAGAGACAAGAGACCACGTCTCAGAGAATGCAAACCAGCCTCTGAGGGCATTCAACTCCTACATAAAGCCTGTTAAGATTCAAATGTCCTCACCTGGACTTCAATGTTTTTGCTCTTTTACTTTCCCAAGTACAACACTGCTAAGAAATCTGGTCTTCCACTCTGTCGAGGTGTGATCCAAGAATCAAAAACCCCCAAGTGCCACCATTGTTGTGAAAATGGGTTTTCAAAGTTTTACACAACAACTTGTTTACAAAATTCAAAGTTTTGTAAAGAGGAGCTGGGTGGAGAATGAAGGATTCTGTCAACCACTGGGATCCATATCTTCCAGAATCTCCAAAGTACAGCACCTCAAATCCAAGTGCTCACATCCTTTTGTGCAGTCTGGGTCAACTTACTTGAGCCATCACACACATGCAGTTATTTCTTTCCTGATTATCCCATTTCAGCCACGACCCCAGTGCTGGCTGCCAGGACTCACAGAACTCCTGGCCACTATGGAAAGATATTGCCTACAAAATACCTAGTGTTAAGTTACAGAGCATGAAGACCATGGGCTCAGGCAGCAGAAGAATTTCTTTCAACTGACGACAAAACATGGGGCACTGATGATTCCTCCTCTGCCTGGAGAACTGCAACAGCAGCTGTGAGTCCTGCACAGCTTGATATGGGGTGGGAAAGCCAGGCACGCATAGAGTGGCTCTTTCAGTTGTCTGTCCTATGATATGCCAGGTGCTTCTGAAGCATGCAAGCCCCCAGAACACTAGAAAACTTGTTCACCTTTAAACTTTACTCACCTGAGTTTTGACTAAGTTCCCCAAATGTCTTGAGTGTCCAGCACTGTGCAGGGAACTAGAGTGACACTGAGAAGTCTGAGCATATTATCACCCTAAAGACGCAATCTCAGCTTTTTCTTCACAAGCTGATGACAGTCTCTACAGGTGGACATATTCTATTGTCAACTTCACTTAGAAGAACCAGACTCCACAATTGTAAGCTAACACACAGATTTATTTCAAAGCATGAAAATATTTTACTTAGCATGATATAAAACTGAAAGCAAAGAAAAAAAGAAATGAACAAACAAATAACCCATGGACACAATCAATGGTTTAATGTTTATTTGGGGATGAGTGGGTTAGGGAGGGGAGAAAGGGGAGCAGGTGGGAGAGGAGGGAGAGAAGCTAAATATAAGGTGATGGAAAGAGAAGTCACATTAGGTGGTGAACTTATTATACATCAAGTTGACAATGCACTGTAGAATTGTATGCCTGAAACGTATGTAATCCTTGCTAACAGATGTCACCCCAATAAGTCTAACAATAAAAATGAATTTAAAAAAAAAGAAAATATTTTACTTCATTTATCCAAAACTTTTCTTCCTTTATAAAAAATTACTCATACACATCGAACCCTTGAGAACACTGCTGGTGCCTGACCATTCTGTACTATTCAGGTTTTTACTAAAAGTACCAGTACTAATGTCAGGTTGCTTTGATCATATGATTACTATGAGGGAAGAATCATTGTAGGTGGTGTATCAATACTCCTTTTAACATCATTATGATAGAGAATTACCATGATTCCATTGCACACAGGCTGACAAACCAAGCCCTTGCTGTCGTGCTAATGTGTCCTTCAATGGCATTGTCTCGGATCTGCCCCTGGGAGCTGGTTCAACTAGCCCATGGTGTTTAACTCAAAAATAAAATTTTTGATATCCTGGGGCGTCCTCTCAAGTTGTGTCTTTTTACCTTAGCAATCCCACACAAAAAAAGTGTATGTACACACATAACACACACACACACACACACACACACACACACCACACATACAATGACTGCCCACTGGGGGTAAAAATCACACACAAGAGGTTATCAGATGAACAAAATAAAGTGGTTTGGAGGCACCTTTGTCATTGTGCAGGGACACCCAGTGTCTGGGCATCATGCCCAGTGCCCAAAGCTGGCAAGGTGAAAGTCTCCAAGTTGATGGGTGAAAGAGCCAAGTGCCAAGGGGCTAGCTTGAACCACTGTCATTCCTGGACACCTGAAGGAAACAAAGTTTGGTTTCTGTATCTTCATTCTTTGCAGCTCTAACTAAGAACAGCACAGCCAGTGTGCTGGGCTTCAGAAAAGAATGACTCAACTTCCTTCTCTGTGAGGTAATGTGAATAAAACTTGGTGACAACAAAATTCTCACAGCCTGCAGAAGAAAACATGTTTTCACTTGTTTTCCTTCAGAACCCAGTGTTCTGAGTCCCCAGCAAATATTTTCTACTCTCTAGAGGTTTTTCAGAGCAGAGGGCATTGTGGAGGCTAAGATTTCTTGGTCGTGCAAGAATGATGCAGAGTACTGGAACACTGTACCAGAAACCAGGGACCAGACCAGACTTATTAAAGTCTTAGAGCCCTCATTTAGAAGTCGATGGAGTCATTGCCCAGGCTCAGGTGAGGAACATCATGAGTGAACTGGACACAGCCATACAATAGAGAAAGAAAAGGAAGGGAGAACCACTCTGGGGGTTCCTCAAAATCACCGAGAGTCTCTAGGCCAAGCCCTTCACCCTCTCATCTCCGATGTATCAAAATGATTCAGAGCCCCATAGAGAAGAGTGCATTTTGAACTCAAGGTTTCAGGCTTTTCAGGATGAAGTATCACAGTTGATGACCAAGGGGCAAAATATCCCCATTGTGCTTAATGTCCCAAGATTCAAGTAACACAAGTGGTCATTCTGGGTGTTTCTTGCCCCTTAGCAACATGCATCATTGATTATTAGCATCCATCTTTACAATGTAAGTTGCTCACATAACAGGATTTTCTGAGACATTTAAAAATAAAAATTTCAGCTTTGGTACCTGCTGCATTCATGCTA
The DNA here is from genome assembly GCA_004026885.1 of Lyroderma lyra. Classification (NCBI taxonomy): domain Eukaryota; kingdom Metazoa; phylum Chordata; class Mammalia; order Chiroptera; family Megadermatidae; genus Lyroderma; species Lyroderma lyra. The sequence continues at coordinate 20,263 of PVJL010012590.1, read as the reverse complement.
AGCAGGGCTCAATGTGCCCACGTAAATTTTGCCCCCCAGGAGCTCAAAGCCTAGAGAAAGATATGTACACATAACAAGAACCAGTTCCTGTGATACAGCAACCCATTCTGTGGAGAGAACCACCAACTCTAGGTGTGTCAGAAAGGACTCCATGATGACATTCCTGCTATGATCAGAGGGAAAGGGAAGCCATCCCCACAGATGTCAAAATAACAAATAGCCACTGTGGGAAAGCTCAAATGAGCAAGGAACTAGAGGTAGAAATAAATTTGGTGTGAGAGGACGTTCGGAAATTGTCATGATGTCTGAAGAGAGCTTAATGGTAAGGAGAAGAAGGCTAGACTTAGGGTCAAGCATGTACTGGTTTTCTGTGCGATGGCCCCAGCCCTCTGACATATCATTGACAAGAAAATCTGAATCACATCACAGCCCCTGTGATCATCCACCAAGCTCAGCAGTGCTGGGAGCCTTTGCCTCAAGGTCTCCTAGAAGGATCTGCTTCACTGTCAACTGAGGTTCATACTAGGTGGGGTCTCCCTGTGACATCATGCATGGACTTGTGGGATTAAATCAAACAGGACTCAGAGGCTTTTTTTCTGTAAGCAGCATTATTTTGTTATTGCTTACTTGTTTGTTTGTTTGTTTATTCCATTGGAGCTTAATAGGTTTAGTTGTAATATTTGACTATGCCTTTAGACAACATGGGTTCAATGAAACAGAGGGAGACACAAACTAAAGAAACAGTGAGGCAAAGGGAAAGAGAAATAAACACTGAGAGGGACAGGTTTCAGTAAACAAAGACAATGACACAGAGAAGTAGAGAAACAACAGAGACACAGAGAGACAGAGAGAGCCAGAATAATCACAAACTATTCATACTTCAGTATAAAAAATGACACCCATCATTTCCCCCTGTTCTATTGTATATTTTAAACCCAATCAAAAGTAAGTCCATCTTCAAGTGGAGAGGCTATCACAGAAATATTTGACATGGGGGTAGGCACAATGGCAGCCACTGTGAGACTGCCCAGCACATAGACAGAGATAGGGTGCTTGAAATGGAAATTAAACACAAATGGGGAACCTGGAATATTCTATGCTCAAGGAGATGATGTTGGAATTTATGTAAATTTCAAACATCCTTGGATACAAGCAGGAGGGTAAGTGAAAGTCACTGGATGCCAGAGACAAACAAAACTGTGGGTGCTGTTGTGTTCAGTGCTCTGCTAGGCTTTCCCATTATTGCCCCATTGTAACATTTGTGTCTGAGCCCCTCTGATAGCAGCACTGGATTACCAGGCACTTCAGGTGTATCTAAGACTAATGATAGCCTGTGAAGTACCTGCTAGAACAAAGAACACTATGCAGATTAAAGATCAGGAAGGCCCAAATAGAAAAAGTTTGTCCAGTGTCACATCACTGGAGAGAAGTAGATGCCAGGTCTGAACTCAGCTCTGGATCCTCAAAGTTAGGGTCTCTGGAGCACTCATGCCTTCCTGGTGTGTGGGGCTTGCTGTGCTGGTTCAGCTGTGTATCAACTTCACATGGAGTAAAGGGTGAGCAGTCACAAAACCAGAGTGGCCATGGAGAGGCCTTGGCTTAGGAAGTTTAGGTAGGGAACCCTAAGCAGTGACCCCACTTTCTTATCATGAAGCCCTAGAGAAGTTGAAGTTTAAGTAACCAGGCAGCCACACTTTGGAGAAGACCTTGCCCAACTAATATAGTTAAAAACATTTGATGCAGTAATTTTATTTTTGTTTTGTCTTCAGGTCCCTCACAGTTGCTTTAGAAAAGTATGTATTTGAAAACCTTTTTCTTACTTCAGGTATTATTCATATCTCACTCCAGAAGCCTGTGGTCATTTTCCAGAGAAATCCAAAGGTAACACAAGAAGAACCAGAACAGTCAAGGTCAAAACAGTCCAGCCCTCTGAGCCCACCATAACAACATTTCATCCACACTGTGTGTGTGTGTGTGTGTGTGTGTGTGTGTGTGTGTGTGTGTGGTGGTGGTGGTGGTGGTAGTGTCAACATAAGGAGGTCATGCCCTGAACAACAGTTGGCTGACGATAGCTTGGTAGACAAGGAAGACTGGTCAAGTTCACAACCCAGTCAAGGATGGATAGCTGAGATCTGGAGAAAACAGCAACTAAGACTAGGGTTTATTTCAAGGCCTCCAAAGGAATTTTATGTCACCTAGTTGAGGTCTGTACTGATACAGCCTTTTCCTGATCTGGAGGCTCAAAGTCAGGTGGGTAGAAGGGCATTGATGCCTCCACAAAAGGTGCTGGTCTCAGTCACTGCATAGCTCCTGACAGGACATTGGTGATGACCTAGTCAATGTGAACACACACTCCACATTTCTCTGTGTAACAGGTATGCATGTTTTGTCCCTAAGTTCCAGCACAGAACCGCAGTTAGTGACACCATGGAGGTGCCTTTAAAAACAGGGCCAAAAGATATAATGCTAGGCCACCATCGCAGACACAAGTCAGGTTACTCCCCAAGGTATACTTCCAGAGTTGCTTGCAGGTCATTTCATGAGGCTTTGACCTGGAGAGCCAAATTTAACTTCTGTTGACTCAGTCTGACCATCTTGATTTAAGAGAGGCAGAACCTCAGGGTGAAGAGAGACTGTGAAAGGTGCACATTAGACTACAGGGACAAGAAGTTACCACACACAAAAAAAAGGACTCCTAAAAGCTGAAAGTTGAGTGAAAAGACAAGGACAAAGATTGCCATCTGTGCTTGCACCCCGATGATGTGGCTTCTCTTAGGGTCTCATTTAAAATGCATGTGGAAAAACAGGACATGGGTCAACCTTTTTCTATCTCTACTGCAGTTGTTTTTTATTCATTTTTATTGTTGGACTCATTGGGGTGACATGTGTTAGCAAGGATTACATAGGTTTCAGGGAGACAATTCTACAGTGCATTGTCAACTTGATGTATAATAAGTTCACCACCTAATGTGACTTCTCTTTCCATCACCTTATATTTAGCTTACCACCCCCTCTTCCATCCCCTCCCCTTTCTCCCCTCCCTGACCCACTTGTCCCCAAATAAACATTAAACTATTGATGGTGTCCATGGGTTATTTGTTTCTTCATTTCTTTTTTCTTGCTTTCAATTTTATATTCTTCATATGAGTGAAGTCATACAGTTCTTTCTTTTTTATGTCTGGCTCATTTCACTAAGGATGATAATCTCCAGGTCCACCCATTTTGTTGCAAATGGCAATATTTCATTTATTCTTTTTTTTTCACATCTAAATTTATTTATTTATTTATTTATTTTACATTTTTATTGTTAGACTTATTGGGGTGACATCTGTTAGCAAGGATTACATAGGTTTCAGGCATACAACTCTACAGTGCATTGTCAACTTGATGTATAATAAGTTCAGCACCTAATGTGATTTCTCTTTCCATCACCTTATATTTAGCTTCCCCCCCTCCACTCCCACCCCCTCCCCTTTCTCCCCTCCCTAACCCACTCTTCCCCAAATAAACATTAAACTATTGATTGTGTCCATAGGTTATTTGTTTGTTCGTTTCTTTTTTTCTCTGCTTACAGTTTTATATTCCGCATATGAGTGAAATCATACAGTTCTTTGTTTTTTCTGTGTGGCTTATATCACTTAGCATGATGATCTCCAGGTCCATCCATTTTGTTGCAAATGGCAATATTTCATCTCTTCTTACAGCTGAGTAATATTCCATTGTGTATATGTACCACAGCTTCTTTATCCAGTCATCTGTCGCAGGGCACTTTGGTTGTTTCCACGTTTTGGTCACTGTGAACAGCACTGCGATGAACATTGGGGTACATAAGTCTTTGCGGACAAAGGTTTTCAAGTCTTTTGGGTAGATCCCCAGAAGGGGGATTGCTGGGTCAAATGGTAGCTCCATTCCCAATTTTCTGAGGAACCTCCACACTGCCTTCCACAGTGGTTGTACCAGTTTGCACTCCCACCAGCAGTGTACCAGAGTT
>PVJL010012590.1:0-16172 GCA_004026885.1 Lyroderma lyra | reverse complement strand
GAACTTGTTATTCCTTGTCTTGTTGATAATAGCCATTCTCACAGATGTGAGGTGGTATCTCATTGTGGTTTTGATTTGCATTTCCCTGATAGCTAATGAGGATGAGCATTTTTTCATATGTCTCCTGGCCATTTGTATTTCTTCATGGGAGAAGTGTCTGTTTAGTTCTTCTTCCCACTTTTCAATTGGGTTGTTTGTTTTTTTGTTGTTAAGTCTTATTAGTTCTTTATACATTTTAGATATTAGACCCTTATCTGACGTTTTATTTTCAAATAATTTCTCCCATTCAGTTGGCTGTCTCTTTGCCTTGTTGATGGTTTCTTTTGCTGTACAGAAGCTTTTTAGTTTGATATAGTCCCATTCATTTATTTTTGCTTTTACTTCCCTTGCCTTTGAGGACAGGTTCATGAAGTCTTCCTTGAGTCCCAGGTCTACAAGTTTAGTACCAATGTCTTCTTCTAAACAGTTTATTGTTACAGGTCTTATATGAACCTCTAAATGTACTGTTAAAGTAAGTGATTCCTCAACAGGATGCCATATATGTGAGCTATTCTGTGATATAGAAATTTGCATATTCTAGTGTTGCACTTTTTAAAAAATACATTTTTTTATTCAGGATCAGTAAACATTAGAGAAATGCTGAAGTCATTCATGATTGGGCATTAGCAAAACTGCAGAAAAGACCCCCAGGGCATAATGCTGATAGTTACTTGAGCTTTACCAGTTGACTTCAGTGACTTCCTGGTGATAAACCAAGTTTCTGTCAAAGATGGTCATGCATAGCCCTGGGGCTTGATGCGTTATCCCAGGAATATAAAGCAAGCTCCTGAATTATCCTGTGCTGATCACATCCTGGAAACATTTCTTTGTCTGTTGATGTTGAATTCAATGCAGGAAAGCCAGAGTGATGTGGAAAAGTTCAGGCGCTGTGATGTCCAGGGGAAAAAAACAAAACCTACAGTACCTGTTAACGGTGGTTATGCATGTCAAGCTGGAATTACATGTTGTTAAAATGAATCAGTCTTTATAAGAGCAGAAAATAAATTTTTGAAATAATTCTAGAATAATTGCTATATGCTTCATTCTTTAATATCACTATGAGACTCTGTGTTGGTCAATTGAAGGTCTGGTTGAATCTCTGTGCTTGTCAGGTTGAAAGACAGCTTGAGTAACACGTTGCACATGTTGATGATCTGCTTGGGGTGTCTTTGCTGGTCGGGGACGTGTCTGTGCTGGTCACTTTTACTATCTGTCAGAGGTCTCTGTGCTGGTATGGTTGGAGTTTTGTTGGGGGTCTCTGTGCCGGTTAGATTGGAGGTCTTCCAGGGGTCTCTATGATGGTCAGGTTAGGGGTCATACTGGGATTTATGTGCCTGGTCATGATAAAAGCAATTCAGGGGTGTCTCTGTCTTACTCATGTTGAAGGTCTGCCTGGAGTCTCTGCTACACAGGTTGGGGGTCTCCTGGAAGTCTCTGTGCTGCTGAGGTTGGGGATATGGTTAGATCTCCACTAGTGTTGGGAAAATGGAAGAGTTCCATACTTGTTACATTGTGGGTCAGCAGGAATCTCTTTGCTTTTCAGGTTCGAAGTCTGAAGGAGTCTCTCCAATTCTCACTTTGAGTGTCTGACTTGATCTCTGTGCTAGTCAGGTTACAGAAAAGCTAGGAGTCTGTGTTCCCAGTCAGGTCGGGATCCGTCAAGGGTCTCTATGCTAGTCATCTCAGGGTCTTTGTGCTGGTCAGATGGGAGTGTCTGCCAGGGAACTTACTGCTGCTCAGCTTAGAGGTCTTCTGGGTACCTCTGTACTCAGTGACCTTTAGGGGCTGCCTTTGGTCTCTGTCTTGGTCATGTTTGGGATCTGCTTGAATCTCTGTGCTGGTCACAAGGATATGTTTTTGGGGACTTCATTTTGATCAGGTTGCAGGTCTGCTAGACTTCATTGTGCTGTTCAGGTTGGAAATCTGTCAGATGTTCTTTGTTAGTCAAATTGGGGGCCTGCTCTGTCTCTGCAGATTATGTTGTGTTTCTGCCTCCGACTTTGTGCTGTTCAGAATGGTGGCCTGCTGAAAGTCTGTGTGCTAGTAAGAGTTGGGGACAGCCTGATTTCTCTGTGTTGGTCAGGTTTGGTATTTACCTAGGGTCTCTGTGCTTCTCTGGTCTAGGGTCTGCTGTGAGTAATTGTGTTGGTAATATAGGCGATCTTTCTGAGAACACTATGATATGTCAATTTATGTATTTTGGGGTTCCCTATGCTTGTCAGGTTGGGGGTCTGCATAGGGTCTCTCTGCCCAGTTAGGTTTGGGGTCTCTTTGCTGCCAAATTTGGGAGGCTGCTGGTTTCTCTGTGGTCGTCACACTTAGAGGCTGTCTTGGGTCTCTATGCTGGTCATCTTGAAGGTATGCCTGTGGACTGTGCTGGTCCGGTTGTGGTCTGTTTTGATCTCTCTGTTGGTCAGGTTGGGGGACAGATTATCAGGTTTGGGATCTGGTGGGACTCTTTGCAATGGTGAGGCAGGAGTCTTTCTGCTGGTCATTTGGGGGTTCTGTCAGCATTCTGTATGCTAGTTAGGATGGGGATATGCTGGAGATCTTTATTCCTGGTCAGGTGGGGGTCTGTTTAGGATATCTCTTTTGGTTTGCTTGAAGATCTGCTGGGTCTCTTTGCTGGTTAGGTTAATTGACTGCTGAGTATGTTGCTTGTCAGGTTGAGTGACTGCTGGTTGTCCCTTTCCTTGTTAGGTTCCAGGTCTGCAAAAGTCTCTATGCTTGACATGTAGAGTTTTTGCCTGAGGTCTTGATGGTCAAGTTTGAGGTGGCTTAGGGTCTATATTTTCGTCAGGTTGTGGTTCTGCTCATGGTCTCTGTGATGGACAGTTTAAAGTCCTCTGGGGGTTTCTGTGCTGATTAGTTTTTGTATCCTGCTGGGCTTTTCTGCTCTGGTCAGGTTGAAGTCCTTCTGGGGCATCTTTGGGCAGGTCAGTCTGGGGTTCTATCTGGGATTGCTGTGATCGTATGTTTGGAGGTCTGCCTAAGGTCTCTGTGCTGGTCAGTTTTAAATTCTGCCTAGTGTTTCTGTGCTGGTCAGTTTGAGGGTTAGCTCAGGGTCTTTGGACCCAGTCAGGTTGCGGGTTCCCTTGAGTTTCTGTGTTGCTGATTTTGGAGATTGCCTGGGGTCTACATGCTGGTCAGTTTTAAGGTCTGTTGGGGGTCTCTTTGTTGCTCAAGTAGGGTGTTGTCCTAGGGATTCTGTGCTGGTTTGGTTCAGGGACTGCTGGTGTTAAGTGTGTTGGTAAAGTAGGCGACATTTCCAGGGTCTCTATGACATGCCAATTTGGGTCTTTCAGGGGTCCCTGTGTTTGTTAGGTTGGAGATTTCCAAGTCTATGTGCCCAGTCAGATTGAGTGTCTGCCTGGGGTGCCAGTGCTAATAAATTTGGAAATCTTCTGGTGTCTATGTGGTTCTCACACTTTGTGTCTGCCTCACGTCTCTATCCTGCACATGTTGAAGGTATGCCTGGGGAGTCTGTGCTTGGTAGGTTGAGGTCTGTTTTGATCTCTCTGCTGTTCAGGTTCATGAACTGATGGGGGACGGTACCTATAAGACTGAAAGTCTGCTGGGGATCTCTTTATTGGTCTGGTTTCATGTCTATTTTTGGTCTCTGTACTGGTCAGGTTGAGGGTCTGCCAGGTATGTCTGTGCTTGTCAGAATTGGTGTTTGTCTGGGGAGTCTGTGCTAGTCAGGTTTGGGGTCTCCTGGGTAACTGTGTTTGACATGGAATGTTAGCCTGGTGTTTGAGCAACAAGTCATGTTGGGCGTCTGCTAGTGGTCTCTGTGCTGGTCAGGATCAAGGACTGCTTGCAGTCTCTGTCTTTGTCAGGTTGTGGTATACCTGTGTTCTCTGCTAGTCATGTTAGGGGTTTTCAGGGATCCTCTGTGTGGACGGAAATGTGAATAGATGATCTGAGACTGGGCTGTTTTCCTGAAGTAAATGGAGTTGGGGATTCCAGAATACTGGATCCTGCCAAGGTAGAACACTGCCTTGGCAGCACCATCTGTTTATGGAAAAGATATGCACCTTTCTGACACCATCTCCAGACATTCCAGGACATGGCAATGCTGATGAAAGAAAAGTTTTGTGTTTTTCTTTTTTAACCTTGTTTCCTTAAGCAAGTAATAAATACAATGAGGAACCCACAGTCAGAGTTCTTATTCCTTGAGGCTCTGAGTCCCCTGTTCCTATCTTTCCTCTCTATCTTGTGTGTGTCTTTTCTTTAAGTTCTACATTGTCCTTCACTTGTCCTTAGCCTTAGTCAAGCTGTATTTGACAAGTGGTACCCAATGTGGGGCTGAATAAGAATAGGAGGGAAGGAAGGATCACCTGAATGAAACTGAAATGGAAGAATTGTGACAGAGTCTCAAATGGTAATAGAGGTCTCAGAAGTCCCCTAAGGTAGGAACACTCTTCAGAATTGAAACAGGGTTACCATGGGAAATGTAGATAGTGTAAAATATTGCCTCTATGTGTGCTTATTACAGCAATTGCTTAAAACCGGTGGTGCTAAAGCTAGTAGAGGTTGGATTTTCAGATTTCTTTTTTTTTTTTTTTTTGCTTTTTGGTATGTGGGTAGCTCCCTGACCGGGAATCGAACCTAGGCCGCAGCACTGACAGCGCCAGTGCCAAAGCCCTAAGCCACTACACCATCAGGGAACTCCCATCAGATTTCTTAAAATCATTTAAAATCATTGTTCATGCTTTTCTGCCTTGGGTTCATTACAGTTAGTAGACTAGAAAAAAGGGAGGCAAGGAACCAAAAAAAGTTACATGTACAAGGAATTTCTTTGCCTGTGACTATTTGGCTAACTTGAACATAAATTAAATCAATCTTGGAACCTTTACAGACTCAAGTTGAAGATAAAGAGGAGGATAATGAGGAAAATTATAAAATGAAGTATATACCTCAATTCAGTAAGGAAGAAAATATTATTCTTCCTAATGCCCCTTTTAAAAATCTAGAAGATCTGCTCCCTCCCTCACCTGCTCCTCCACCTCTCAGGTATAAATAAAACAATGACTATTAACTGTAGAAAAATTAGAGATCTTACAATCTTTAGTTCAAAAACAATTTTAAAAGGGTCATACCAAATAATCCTTTAGCCCCTGGAATTTCCCTGTATTTACTATTTAAAAGTCTAGAAAATGGAGATTACTAACAGATCTTAGGGCTATAAATGCTGTAATTTAATCTATGGGTGACTTACAATCTTGTTTGCCATCTCCTTCTATGATTCCAAGATGTTGGTCTCTTTTAATAAATGATTTAAAAGATTCTTTAATTTGCCTTTTCATTTCCTTCCTTTAAAAATGAGGAGCCAATGAAAAGATTTCAACGGAAAGTATTGCCTCAAGGAATGTTAAACAGTTCTACAATTTGTCAAAATTTTGTAGTTAAGTCATTAGAACCTGTCCGAAAACAATTCCTAGAAAGTTATTTAATCCATGACATTGATGATATTTTGTATGCTTCTGATTCAATATAGGAATTTCTCCAAGCTTATAATTGCTTAGAAAAATCTTTAACTCAGGCAGAATTAAAAATAGGTCCTGAAAATATTCAAAAAACAACACCTGCTTCTTATTTAGGACATATAGTAGATCGGCTTACAATTAAACCTCAAAAAGTGTGATTGAGAAGAGGTAAGATTACATGAAAAGATTTATGGAAATTTTAGGTGTATTGTTTGGCTTTGGCCAGCCATAGGAGTTTGTAGTTATAAACTATCTAATCTTTCCACATTGCTGTGAGGAGATTCTAATTTAAACAGTCCTAGATAATTAACTCCTGCTGTTAAAAGGAAACTTCAAATTATGAATAAAAATACTTTCTGCTCAACTTAGTTGTGTAGATCCTGCTAAACCTTTACAGTTAATTATCATTCCTTCTCTACATTATCCAACGGGTGTACTTATGCAAGATAACTACCTTGTAGAATGACTATTCTTATCCAATAGTATAGTTAAATCACTTTCCTCTTATATAGATCTCATGGCTCAGCTTATTATAGAAGGCTGATCTCATCTTTGATCACTTAATGGCATTGATCCTCTCATATTATTTTACCTTTGACTAAATAAGAGATAGATTATTGCTTTCAAAATCATCTTGACTGACAAATTTCTTTGGCTGGTTTTATAGGATGTCTTGATAATCATTACCCTAAAACAAAAGTATTACAGTTTATCAAAAGAACCCAGTGGATATTGCCCAATATTACTAAAATTGATTCTATTCCAGGAGCCCCTTCTTTGTTTACTGATGTATCTGGACAGGGCACTGCAGGATATACAGGATATAAAACTATTAAAATACTTACCCCAGGGTTCTCTGCTCAGCAATCAAAATTACCTGTGGTGATTACTGTTCTACAAGATATTCCAGACTCTCTCAATATATGATCTGATTCTGCTTATGTAGTCCATGTTACTAACAATACTGAAATTGCATTACTTATACATTCTATTTCTCCTTCATTAGTAAAATTATTTGTTCAATTGCAAAAGGCTGTTAAAAACAGAACTTCTTCTTTTTATATTATAAAATATAATATAAAATATAATATAAAAGAACTTCTTCTTTTTAAATTACTCATATTAGGGCACACACATCCTTACCTGGACCTTTAGTGAAAGGAAATCAAGCGACTGATCAGTTAATTTTATCTGTTACAAAAGTTGAACATTTTTACTCTCTTACTCATTTAAATAATCCAGGATTAAAATGTCCATTTCCTTATCACCTGGAGTCAAGCATACTATATTGGGCAAACATGCCCCTCCTGTCAGATCATTAATAATCCCCAAAAATTTCAGGAAGGATTTAACCCAAGAGGCCTATTTCCATATGCTCTATGGGAAATGAATGTAACTCATTTTTTTCCCATTTGGTCATTCCTTCTTTATCCATATCATTGTAGACACCTCCTCTGGTTTTATTTGGGCTGCTGCACAGTCTGGAGAAACCACAAAGTGTGTAATCAATCATCTGGATGTCTGCTTTGCAGTCATAAAACTACCCAAAGAAATAAAATTGTACAATGCTCCTGCTTGTGTCAGTAGCAGTTTTCAACAATTTATGCAATCATGGAACATTAAACATTATACTGATAATCCCTATAACCCACTGGAACATGTACTAGTTGAGAGAGATAACCAACCATTAAAAATATGTCACAAAAACAAAAAGGGGGCAAGGTCCCCCTTAAGTGCGGTTGGCAAAATCTTTGTTCACTTTAAATTATTTGAATCTTTCCTGTGAGAGAGGAGGAATTGCTGCAGAAAGGAATTTTTGGACAAACTCTCCTGTTAGATCATGGAGGAAAACTCCTCCAATTTGGTGGCAGGACCCCCTTACTCATACATGGTCAACAAGAAAATTACTAACATGGGGACAAGATTTTCCTTGTGTGTCTCCAGATACTGGTGAATCACCTGTGTGGCTGCCAGGTCCGAGGATTAAGCCATGAGTGGAGGAAAAAAAAGTTTCTGGGGGGCATCGAGTCTCTGATGATGCAAATGGAGGGTACAACTCTGAAGACTATGCAAATTGGACCAACTCGTAGTTCCTGTATATCTGTTACTGCCACTAAGTTTTTTTTTTTTTTTTTTTTTTTTTTTTTTTTTTTTTTTTTTTTTTTTTTTTTTTTTTTTTTTTTTTTTTTTTTTTTTTTTTTTTTTTTTTTTTTTTTTTTTTTTTTTTTTTTTTTTTTTTTGCTTTTTGGTATGTGGTTAGCTCCCTGACTGGGTATCGAACCCAGGCCGCAGTGCTGACAGCGCCAACACCGAAGCCTTAAGCCAGTACACCTCAGGGAACTCCTTAATTTCTTTATAGCTATGCTTTCAGATTATTATTTCTGTAAAATTTTTACCTATATGTGAAGTGAAGCTACTAACAATAATTGTATATATTGGGCTTATATTCCTAAGTAACCTTTATTGGGCCCGGTGACTTGGAATGAATCTCTCCCTCCCATTTATATTATTGACTCCTCTTGGCTTCCCAGACCTGAAGATAGTTGACTGCTCTTTCATCCGCAAGAAGAAGAAATTCTGTTCAATGAATCTCTGGCCTTTAATGCTTTACCACTTTATGTAGGTCTTGTCCTGAGATGTTTGTCATTAACTAATCGGGCTTCTTTATCAATAATTCCCAAACATGGTAACTATTCTCATTCTCAATTACATTTGTTATGTGGATTAAACTTTAAATATAACATAAGTAATAATACTAAAAAAAAACCTCCTGATATTCCAATTCATACTCAGAAGAAGGCATGATATTCTGGAATGGATAAACTACATTGGGAAATATGTAGAGGGGCTAATAGAGCAGTACTACTAAATGATTCTTATAGAATTAAAAGGGATTAATCCTTAAAGGAGTATGCTAGCTCAAATTGTAGTGCTGCAAATGAGTCCTGCTTGGTCAAAAAAAAAAACATTAAAATGGGGTGTTTTTAGATATAATCATACCATCATGACCCATTCTTCTCTCCCTATTATTTGGCATGAGTTGGGTATGGTCCCTCTGGCTCCACAAACTTCCCAGGGTCCCTATCAGGAATCCTTGTAGAAAATTCCTATGAGTTCAGGTCCAAGCAAAATATGGGATGAGCAATACTGTCATTCCCCTAATTATTCATTGGTTTTTAACACCTCTCAGAATTACACTTACTTTGTACAATCCTGTGTTACTAATCCTTATGTTTTTTTAAAGGGCCAATTTACCTTGAATTTCACGAAGATGAAATGACATTGTCCTACCAATTTTTGTCACTTGTTCACTTACATAAATCACTCTTTATATTCAACAAATCACAATGTTGCTGTTTTAAGACTGCAGAGGTATATGGATGCCAATATCACAAGATAGAGCCTGGGAAGCCTCTCCTGATAAGGATGTATTATTAACTGTTTTACATAGTTTGTTAACACACGCTTAGTATATACTGCACTAACTTTAGGAGAAGAAGTCCAAATGTTGAGAAAACAGTTAAAGCTAAAATATGATTGTAATACTACCAGCTTCTATGTATCTCCCCATTGTTATAATGCTTCTAGTACTTCTGAGGCTCCTGTACAAAGACATTTGTTAGGTCATAAGGACAATTTATCCTTAGAAATTTCTCAATTAGAAACAGGTGTTTTGGATATACAATATTCCCTTCTACCTGAAGACCATCTGTCCCACCCCACATTTCCCATGACATAACTGACCCTCTCTCTTGGGGTTACTGTTCCTTCTTCAGTGGCATACCTCTTATCATTGTGTATGGGCCTGGAGGATGGCTGTTTAGTCAATGATGGGTAAGATTCCTCAAGGGAGTAACAATCTAAGATAGGCCCAGTCACACAGGGGCCATCAGGAGTAAGCTTGGGCTCAATAAAGGTGAGGCACAGACATTCACCCTCTCTGAGGTTGATCTCCTGTACCTTGACTGCCTTGCTTTCTCACTCCCAACCCCACCTCTGCCACCCCTCCACCCAGTATAACTCAGGTTGAGAGCTTATAAAATGATCTCAGCCACTTCCCTTTAATGGGTGTTTTTATAATAACAATGACTCCATTCCTTGTGGTTACATGCTGGTGTATAAAGGCACAATACCTGCTGGAACACAATGGAGGTTTTCAGGAACAGCCATAAGGCATAATAATCACAAACCTTAAAAAGTGTACACAAAATCCGTTTTAATCCATGATGCAAAAAGAAGTGGTAAAGTCAGCATTTTTTGTCATACAAAATGAAATATTGCCATTTGTGACAAAATGGATGGACCTGGAGATCATCATGCTAAGTGAAATAAGCCAGACAGAAAAAATAAAGAACTGCATGATTTCACTCATATGCAGAATATAATACTGAAAGCAAAGAAAAAACGAAATGAACAAATAACCCATGGACACAATCAATAGTTTAATGTTTATTTGGGGACGAGTGGGTTAGGGAGGGGAGAAAGGGGAGGGGTGGGAGAGGAGGGGGGGAAGTTAAATATAAGGTGATGGAGAGAGAAGTCACATTAGGTGGTGAACTTATTATACATCAAGTTGACAATGCACTGTAGAATTGTATGCTTGAAACCTATGTAATCCTTGCTAACAGATGTCACCCCAATAAGTCTAACAATAAAAATAAATTTAAAAAATAAATAAATAAATAAAAATAAAAAATAAAAAACAAAAAGGGGGAAATGTGGAGGAAAGTGTGAAGTGATGATCTGAGACTTGGCTGTCTTCCTGAAGTAAATGAAGGTGTGTATTCTGGAATGCTGGGTCCCCCCAAGACAGAACAATGTCTTGGCAGTACTTTCTGTTTATGGAAGAGAGAAATTACAGCTTTCTCACACCATTTCCAAACATTCAAGGACATGGCAATGCTGATGAAAGCAAGTTTTTTTTTTCCTTTTTTAACCTTGTTTCCATAAGCAAGTAATAAATATGATGAGGAACCCACAATCAGGGCTCTTAGTTCTGGAGGCTCTGAGTCCCCTTTTCCCATCTTTTCTCTCTATCGTGTGTGTGTCTTTTCTTTAAGTTCTGCATCACATTTCACTCACTCCTAGCTTAAATGAGCTGGACTTGAAACTCTGTGTACAGTAATATTGAGGATCTGCCTGACGTGTCTGTGCTGCCCAGCTCAGAAGTCAACTGGTGGCTATTTCTTTATCATGTTGGGGTCAGCCAGGCATCTCTGTGTTGGTAAAATTTGGTGTCTGCCTAGGAACTTTTTGTTGGTCAGGTTGAAGGTCTTCTTGGAATCACTGTACTGGTCAGGTTGGGAAACTGCCTGTGGTTTATGTGCAAGGTGATGTTGTGTCTTCCAGGGGTTTCATTGCCGGTCAGATTAGAAGGCTTCCTTGGGTCTCTATACAGGTCAGGTTGGGCAGAAAGGGATACCAAGAAAATGCAAGCTGAAGTAGCTCTGCATTCTTCATTTAATTACAGAAGCTGGAAGAAGCAGGGGAGGCTTATAGGATGCAAGTTGAAGCTGTTTAAGTTGGTAGGGGAGAATGCTGTCAAAACCGCCTTTCTCTTTTTTCCAGGGTTTAAAAACCCCAACCATATTTCAGGGATTTGTTTTCATTGCAACCACCCTGAGCAATGTTTGCAAACAGAAGCCAGTGAGTGCACCCTAAGCCCTGAAGGTGCCACTCACATGATTGAAGCTGAATGGGTGGTGAGTTGAGAACATGTGCTTGGCAAGCCATGAGGTTCCTGGGAAAGCACTGCATGCAAGCATGCCTTTTGCTATAAAAGTGCTTGAAGTCATGATGCTGTATCTGGGTTCCTAATTTTGCCTAGGGCAGTTAAATGTTTTATTTGGCTTTCTTGCAATTTAGCACTCCAGAGCTGGGCTCCCAGGCTTTGTTTCTAACATGCTGCTTTTAAATGTACTGCCCTCATCATCTCACCATTTCCCACCTCTCTGGCTTTGACTCTTGTTGCTGCTTGGCCTTACCCGCCCCCCCAATGAAAAATGGGAAAATGAATTGAATAGACATTTTTCCAAAGAACATGGACACATGGCCAAGAAGCAAGAGAAGATGTTCAACAGCATTTGTCACATAAAAATAGAAATCAAAACTACAATGAGATAACACGTTCCTTACTACCGTGACCATAATAAAAGAAAAAAATAACTAGTGTTAGTGAATATGTGGAGAAATTGGACACCTCAAACATTACCGGTAGAAGTGTAAAATGGTGCACCTGCTTTGGGACAGCTTGACTATTTCCTTGTAAGTTACCATAATTACCATATGACCAGTGATTCTACTTTCAGTAATATTTCCAAAAGAATTGAAAACAGGGGTTGAAACAAAACTTTAGTTTGTTTTGGTTATTTAGTTCTTTCATGGATATGTAAACTGTGATGTTGTTGAGACCCTTTAGTTAATTCTGGTTTGATTATTTAGATAAAATTGAAGCCTAATGTGCAAAATATAAGCACATGCTATTTGTGTTAAAAAAGTGATCATTTCTACTTGGACATTTAATCATGTTAAAATGGGCTAAACTATTATTTAAAAGTTGACCAAGATTAATGGAAATTTACTCATCATGTCAGGAAGGGTTTTAGGAAATATATTTCATTTAGAAATTACTTAAATGGAATTCTTGCTCATATTATTCATTTGACTTTCTACCTGTAGCAGCTTTTTGATTCTGAGATCTGTTATACTTATTGAAAAGGCAATTTAAAAATTTCTGAATCAACTTTATTAACAAAAACAATGAAAGATTGAATCCTAAGCATTTTTAATTTGTCAAAGTGGAATCTCGTTTTGCTGAGATACTTGTCTGCAGTATCTGTTGCTTGCTTAACTTCCTCTGTATTTGAATAGTAAAGGCTAGCAGAGACAGTCTTACTTTATTTAGGTCATTATAGATAATTAAAGTAAATTCATGGTAGTTGTTTTATTGACTTGAAAAATGACAGCCCCTCCGATGTTCTCATTTATTGGAGAACATCAAGGACAAAGTGATTTCTTCTAATTTTTGAGAGGCATAGACAACTCTAATCCTCCTCTTTGTTACTATCACTTTCTTCTACAATTAAAGCTGGGGGTAAGCCCAAGTTGACAGTCTGTCTTTCAGAAAAACCAGGAGATCCTTTTAATGCTCCTGCATCCAGTGCCTTGGAACAAATTCAGAGACACATTCCAGAGTATGCACGGACTGTTGCAGTCATGAGTTATTTGTCAGTTCTGCTTTCTTTGTACATGTCCAAAAAAAAATCTCTGAGGATCTAAACTAAAATTAAGGGCTTAGGAGAGAAGACAAGATGGCGACTAGAGAGGAGGTCCCTAAAGCCGCTCCCAGAAAACACAATGAACGGCCATCCAGGAGCCAAGAAAGAGGACCCTGAGTGACAAAATGACTGTTGAGAAATCCACAAATCACAAGTAAACACCTGAAGGCTGGCGAGAAGGGGGCAAGTCGGGGAGAGGGAAGGGAGCAGAGAAAGACCACACGGGACATGATCCCTGTTGACTATTCAGAGTTGCGCAGTTTGGGGGAGGGGGGAGAGACTGGGGAGCTGTAGACGGAAGGAGTTTGGGAGCCAGCCTCTGGAACTTTTGAGTGGTAGAAGGGCTGAGCGAGGACTCTGAACTGCAAAGATGACACCCCAGCTCTAAGCCCCCTGGAGAACTACACAGGGCTGCAGTTCCTGTTCCCAGCCTGCTGCAAAGGCGACCCTGCTGCCTCAGACCAGGTCCACAGCTTTGGAATTATGGTGCGGGCACTTCCTCGTGCACCCCAGACTTCTGAAAGCAGTGTGAGGCTTTAGACAGCCAGGTACTGAATCAGGGCTGGGAAGAAAGACTGATTTGATTTGCTAGCATTCACCCCAGCTAGCAAAAACAGCTTCCTCACATATTGATCATCACTCTAAATGTCAATGGACTGAACTCACCAATAAAAAGACACAGAGTAGCAGACTGGATTAAAAAAAGAATGCATCCATATGCTGTCTCCAAGAAACGCACCTCAGCTGTAAGGACAAACACAGACTCAGAGTGAAAGGATGGGATACAATACTCCAAGCAAATGGTAATCAGAGAAAAGCAGGAGTGGCCATACTGATATCTGATGAAATAAACTTCAAGTTAAAGAATATAGTAAAACACAAAGATGGTCATTACATAATGATAAAAGGCACAATGCAACAACAAGAAGACTTGACACTAATCAACATATATGCTCCCAACCAGGATGCACCAAAATATACAAAGAAACTACTAACAGACTTGAAAGGAGAAACTGATGAATACACAATCATAGTGGGGGACTTAAACACCCCGCCAACAGCCTTGGACAGATCATCCAAACAGAACACATTACAGCAATTGGACATAATGTGCTCTAAATGACACATTACAGCAATTGGACATAATTGATATTTACAGGACACTTCATCCAGCAAAAAGAGACTATAGCTTCTTTTCTAGTGCGCTGGAACATTCTCAAGAATAGACCATATGCTGAGACACAAAAGTAGCCTAAGCAAATTCAAGAGGATCGAAATCATACCAAGTGTATTCTCAGACCACAAAGCTTTGAAATTGGAGATCAACTGTAAAAGGAAAGCAGAAAAAACCACATACACATGGACATTAAACAACAGCTTATTTAAAAAGGACGGGATAAAAGAAAAATAAAAGATGAGATTAAAAAATATATAGAAACTAATGACAATGAAAATACATTGTATCAGAATTATTGGGACACAGGGAAAGCAGTAATAAGAGGGAAATTTATATCATTACAGGCCTATCTTAAGAAACAAGAAAAATCACAAGCAAACATTTTAGCATCCCATCTTAAAGAACAAGAAAAAAAAAAAAACAGACAAAACCTAAAGTCAGCAGAAGGAAAGAAATAATAAAAATTAAAGCAGAGCTAAACCAATGAGAGAACAGAAAGACAGTAGAAAAAATTAATATTACGAAGAGCTGGTTCTTTGAGAAAGTCAACAAAATTGACAAGCTCCTGTCGAGACTAATCAAAGGATGAAAGGAAAGGACACAAATATCCAAAACTAGAAATGAAAGGGGAGAAATTACCACTGATACCACAGAAATACAAAGGATTATAAGAAAATATTATGAAAGACTTTATGCCACAAAATTTAACAACCTAGAAGAAATGGACAAGTTTCTAGAAACTTATAGCCTACCAAGACTGCAACAAGAAGAACTGGATAATCTAAATAAACCAATCAATAGCAACGAGATTGAAATGACTATCCATAATCTCCCTACAGGCAAAAGCCCTGGACCAGATGGTTTCACCAACGAGTTCTACCAAGCATTCAAAGAAAAATTAACAGCTATCCTCCTCAGGAAGCAATACTTCCTAACTAATTCTATGAGGACAACATTACTCTAGTACAAAAGCCTGGCAAAGACAACACAACAAAAGAAAATTATAGACCAATATCTCTGATGAACACAGATGCAAAAATCCTAAAAAAATATTAGCTAACAGAATATAACAATGCATCAAAAAGATCATACATAATGAGCAAGTGGGATTCATCCCAGGAGCACAAGGATTGTTCAACATACGAAAATCAATCAATGTGATACACCACATATACAAAATCATAGATAAGGACCATATGGTCATTTCAATTGATGCAGAAAAAGCTTTCGACATAGTACAACATCCATTTATGATCAAAACACTAAATAAAATAGGTATAGAAGGAAAGTATCTCAACATAATAAAGGCCATATATGAAAGGCCCTCAGCTAACATCATACTGAATGGGGAAAAGCTGAAATCTGTTCCCCTAAAATCAGGAACAAGAAAGGGATGACCCCCTGTCACCACTGTTATTTTGTATAGTCTTGGAAGATCTAGCCAGAGCAATCAGGCAAGAGAAAGGAATCAAATGTATCCAAATTGGGAAAGAAGAGGTCAAATTGTCACTATTTGCAGATGACATGATCCTTTATATAAAAAATTCCAGAGATTCCACCAGGAAACTATTAGAAACAATTAACGAATATAGTAAAGATGCAGTATGCAAAATCAATGTACAAAAATCAACAGCATTCCTTTATACAAACAACGAATCCACAGCAAAAGAAAAGAATCCACAGCAAAAAAAAAACTCCTTTTGCTATCACAATATAAAGAATGAAATACCTGGGAATTAACTTAACAAAGAACATGACAGACTTATACACAGAGAACTATAAGACACTTTTGGAAGAAATTGAAACAGACTTTAAGAGTTTGAAAAATATCCCCTGTTCATGGATAGGAAGACTTAACATTGTTAAAAGTGCCATTCTACCCAAAGCAATCTACAGATTTATTGCAATACCCATCAAAATCCCACAATCATACTTTCGTGAAATAGATAAAGGAATTATTAGATTTATATGGAACCATAAAAGACCTCGACTTGCCAAAGCAATACTACATAAAAAGAATAAGGCTGGTGGCATTACACTTCCTGACTTCTATTTATATTACAAAGCATCAATAGTCAAAACAGCTTGGTACTGGCAGAAGAACAGAAATAGAGACCAATGGAATAGAACTGAAAACCCAGAAATAAACCCACAAATATATGGACAAATAATTTTCGATAAAGGAACAAA
>PVJL010012589.1:22222-36463 GCA_004026885.1 Lyroderma lyra | reverse complement strand
AAAAAAAAAAAAAAAAAAAAAGAAATCATCAACAAAACAAAAAGACATCCTACAAAATGGGAGAAACTATTTGCCAACCAGGCATCTGCTAAAGGGTTAATATCCAAAATTTATAAGAAATTTATACAGCTCCACACCAAAAAACAAAACAAAACAAACAAACAAACAAAAAAACCAACCCAATTAAAAAATGGGCAAAAGACCTGAATAAAATTTTTACAGAGGACATATAGATGGCCAATTAACACATGAAAAGATGTTCAAATCAGTAATCATCAGAGAAATGCAAATCAAAACCACAGTGTGGTACCATCTCACTCTCAGAATGGCTATCATCAATAAATCAACCAACAACAAGTGTTGGTGAGGATGTGGAGTAAAGGGAATCCTTTTGCACTGTTGGAGGGATTGCAAATTCGTCCATCCACTCCTCAAAAGATTAAAAATGGAACTGCCTTATATTCCAGCAATTCTACTCCTGGGTATTTGTCCAAAGAAATCCAAAACACTAATTAGAAAAAGTATATGAACCCCTATGTTGATTGCAGCATTATTCACAATAGCCAAGATATGGAAACAACCTGAATGCCCATCAATAAATGATTGGATAAAGAAGCAATGGTTCATTTACACAATGGAGTATTATTCAGCCACAAAAAAGAATGAAATCTTACTTTTTGCAACAATATGGATGAAAATATTAATTGAAGATATGATGTTAAGTGAAATAAGTCGGTCTGAGAAAGACAAATACCATATTATCTCACTTTTATGTGGAATCTAAAGAATAGAATAAATGAACAATCAAACTAGAAAAAAAATTCTTGGACACAGACAATAGCTTGGTAGTTGTCAAAGGGGAAGGGGGAGGGGGATGGGAAAGGAGGGAGGGGTTTTCACATATACGGTGATGGAAACAGAAATGACTCTGGGTGGTGAGAACACAATGCAACTTGTAGACGGTAAAGAACTGTACACCTGGAACCTATGTAATTTTACTAACCAATGTCACCCCAATAAATTTAATATAAAAAATCTAAAAAACAAAGAATGTGAAGTTTATGCCTAGAAAATAGGATCATGGGACGTTAGTGTCCTTTATGGCCATCAACAATTGTAATTGAGTGAGGGCTGTGGAAGTAATTGCTCTCCCAGCTATCGGAAGGCTTCCCTTGCTGTTTATGTTAGTAAAGTTCCTATCCACCTTGTAAGCCTTGGCCAATGAGCTCAAATCCCCATGGATCTCTGGTGATTGCCTTACTCGTAACCTCAGTTTGGGTGGTGAGGGGGGAGGGTGGACAGGGGATTATGCAACACACGTGTGTTGAATACGTTCTACCAAGCAGGCCATTAAGTACCTTCATATTTAACTTCGAAGCTCTTGGAAGTCATATCTCCTTCACCTTCCATCCCTTTCAACCACAAGACCTCCAGTGTCTTGCTTTTTGCAGTGTACCCTGCACATATGAGTAATTTTATAACATTCTAAATCAGGTTGTTTAAAAATAACCCTAAATTTAGAGTCAGACTTATATGTAAGCCTGGTGATAGCAACTTTCTCAGAGCTTCTTTTTTGAAATTTCTCATTCGTGACCTAAGAGCTTATTCAGGTTTCCCTGAGAAGTGTCCAAGAACATCTGGGAAAGTGAGCTGTTATGTCCTAAAGTATTTTATACCCCCTTTCTCCACATTTATATAACTGATCTGGGTAAATGAATTAACTTATCAAAGCCTCTCTTATTTCATCTGTAAAATGAACATAATACCCACTGCTCATGATTTTTACTTTTTTAGAATAAATGAGATACTATAACTGAAGTATTCCTCTGTATGCCCAGGAAGAACTTAACAAATGTTCACAGAAATTTCATCTCTGATCGGTCTCTGTAATATCCATGCTGATCCTTCAGGTACTCTCTTTTCAAGTTTTCCTAGATTTTTTGTAGCCACTTGTAGCACTCACACACAGCCTGCACCCCCACATTCTGAAGAGTTCTCCTCAATTCCTCTTTTCCTCACTTCCCATCTGAAAGTAAGCAACTCTGTTGATTTAACCATGACTCAGGTCCAAGCTGCCTTCTTCTGTCACCTGCCTCCAAAATTGTCTCCATTTCTGTTCTTAACCCTCTAAAATGTGTCGTTCACACAGCAGCCAGAGTGATTTATAACCCTAAATTAAATCACACTACTCATGTTATTAAAAGTTTCCAGTGGCTTTTGGTCACAATTGGAATAGAATTCAAGGCAAGAAGTTTTGGTTTTCTTCGAATGTTCCTCTGTCTTTCTTACCAGGTCTTCTCACTAGCTGCTGTCCCCGCAGTGAATACTCTTTCAATATATTGTGTTTATCAACATCTCTTTTCTTTCAGATCTCAGACTAAACACCATCTCCTCATGAATGCCTTTGACGGCCATCCAACATAGAAAAAACACTCAGATATTGTTTTGTTCAAAGAATTTGCTGAGTCAGTATTATTTATTGATAACCACCCTCCCCCTCCTTCTGTTTGCAAAGCACTGTCCTGTGGTCCACAGTGGCTTACAGTTTAAAGAACAACCTCAAACGTGAGTATCCACCAATTCCTTCTAGAATGCATTTCTCATGTTCTGTAATTTTCCTCTTATCAACATGCAATTAACTCTGGTGACAGAAATACTACTAATATAATCCCTAATTTGTTTCCCAACAAATGCTTATGGACTTTCTGTGTGTGAAGCACTGTGTTAGTGTTCTAGGTGGTTTGGGGAAGAAACGACCTTGCTTCTCCCCAGACTGAGAGCCTACCATGAGTCAGCTGTGGTTCCTACCACCCTCAGAATACAGGGCTGAGTGAATTGGAACAACTTGCTCTTATAAAGGTTATATTCTAGTTGAGGAAAAAATATCATAATCACATATTATAAAAGAAGAAAGAATAAATACATAAATAAGAAAAATATCAGGAAATAAGGCAATGTGATAAATAGTGATTTCAACAAAACCTGATATTCTGTTAATAAACTGTTCTAATAGATTGAATGCAAATAAAATGAGGGAATTCCAATAATTAACATTTCCTCTAATGCCAGCCTCTGCAGAAATATCACCTAAATATTCAACTATAGAATTTCTTTTCTTTAGTTTTATTCATGTTTACCCTGGAGTATTTCAAGAGATGGTTATGAAGTTCTCAAATGTGGACATTGCTAACACAAATCATTGCTGTGTCTATATTTATAACATATCTCACAGTGTTTCCATAGGCCTTAAAAATGCTCTCTTCAAATGTTCATCTTCTTTAAATTCTTTTATAAATGACATTTTTCACCATAATTTTTTTCTCTCACTTTATACATAGATGGATTGCAGTAATAGTAGCAACTGAAAGGAATTTTCAGCTTGGAAAATATTTGCAGAGTGATCTCTCAACCTCATTCAAGTTCAGAAGAAATTCAGTTCAGGTTACCTTTCATCATCTTGAGTGTTTATTCTAGGAATTCCATCATCAGAAGTAGCCCAGGGCAGACTTAGCCATGTTGACACAACAGAACTCAATTTTTCAGGGGACAAGGCAAAGAAAACTCTCAATGTGTTAAAAGGGTTTATGATCTCTAGGTGAGTATTTTAAATCATGAACAAAAAAAAGCATCTAATGCAAGCTTTATTGGCAGAAGTTTTAGGGGCATATTTTTCAAATTGTATAAACAATATGTGATATTTCCTTCCATTATGTGTTTTTAAACTCTGTATCAGGAGCATACAATCTTAAAAGGAGAAGGAATTTCATAGTTAAGCTACCAGAAACCAAACCATCATGCTTGCTGTGCATGGTTCTGCTCAGTGAGTGCCTCAGGGTAACCACTTCCTGCATAGCAGAATTAGAAATAATAATTCATCTAGTTAGAGTCATATTTTAAGTTTCATGGTACACAAATATAAGTGAGCCAGGCTTCTTCTGACCTGTCTATAAACCCCTTTTGTCCATAATGATATGTGACTTTAGTCCCATCTATATCACCTAACCTCACTCCAAGATTTTCCTACTGGGAATGCCTATCAAAAAGGCCACATTCTTTTTTAAATAAATTTAAGAGAAAGGAGACCCAATTTGTATTTTTCATGTAGTTATAAATGGGTTTGTTAGCACCTTAAAAACATACCTTATTAATACTAATGACATTCTTTTTCTATAGGAATTTCTTCCAGTCTGCTTCTCATAAACCAAATGGATACAATGTGAGTTCTTTGTAGCATTCTTTGCAGTGCCCCGACACCCTGGCCTTAATCAATGACAAGGATCTTTCTATCCTTTAAGCAGGAACCAGAAGTAAGCCTTGCAGGAGAGAGAGGTTAGGCTCCTACACTCTGTAGTCAGACTTGCCAGTTTTGTGAACTTGGCCAAGATCTAAACCTGTGCCTCAATGTCCACATCTAGAAAATGAGGCTGATAAAAATGCCCACCACATAGGGTAGCTAGGAAAAGTAAATAAGAAAATATTTGTAACATGTTTACAGTGATGCTTGGCACATACATAGTAGGTGCTTAATAAATGTTGGCTAATTTTATAACAGTGCAGATATTTAGAATGTGTAGGAAGCAGCATGTCAACAATAATGTTGAAAGTGGTAGGAAGGGGAAGGAAAAACTGCTCGTACACAAAGACTGATTTTGTTCAGTGTTGTTTAGATTTTTATTTGTGTATTAATAGCTATAACATTATTATTGGAATTCCTGTAAGAAAAATAACATGCAACTGCAAGGTTAAAACTCTGATTCCCCTTTTTGCATTTAAATAAAGCAGACCCTCAGTTAACTGGCATCCATGGGGACACATAGATGGGGGATAAAAGTAAGTAGACCTTTAGTAAACCAGAACTCAAGCAACCAGCACTTTCAAGCAACCGGCCGGTTGCTTGAGTTCCGATTAATGGACAGTAATTCTTTTATTATATGGTTTATGTAAACTCCACTCAAAGGTTCTTAGGTTACAACCGATAGTTCGTAGCTTAATATTAAGTACATAGTGTTAATATATCCATGGAGCAGATATAAAAATGAGGAATAATAGAGGAGGATACTGAGTGAATAAAGTTTCACAGAAAAGCATTTTGTACTAGAGACACACCTCAAAGCAGATAACTCTATCCACTCGTGCTTTCAACGCTCTTGAAAATCCTCCCCACAGATGATTTGGTGCAAGCGGTGTGATTTACCACGTGGATCAATGGACGAACTCTCAAAGTTTAAAAGCACAAGATTTCCAGCCATTAGAATTCTTCTCATCAAGAAAGCAAAAGGAGTAGATCAAAGGCAACTAATGTGAGTGAACCCAGCTGCAAAGCCATTACAATCCATTTCATAGAA
This sequence comes from Lyroderma lyra, assembly GCA_004026885.1. Classification (NCBI taxonomy): domain Eukaryota; kingdom Metazoa; phylum Chordata; class Mammalia; order Chiroptera; family Megadermatidae; genus Lyroderma; species Lyroderma lyra. Next base: position 31,118 of record PVJL010012589.1, on the reverse strand, counting down.
ACAGTTTACTAAGTAAATGATGATGATGAGATATATACGCGGGCTGTCCATGAAGTATCCAGCTATGTACTATGAAAATTAGGGACATTTGTGGCTGGGTTTTTTCCAGACAGCGTGTGTGTGTATGTGTGTGTGTGTGTGTGTGTGTGTGTAAAATATTATATATATAAAATAACTTACATGTTATTTTATATATATAAATTATTTTATATATAAAATAACATATATATGTTATTTTCCCAATTCAATACACACACACACACACAAATATCTATACATATATGTATATGCAAAAACCACATGTTTAATTGTACTATATGACAGTAATTTTACCCTTTTTTTATTCCAAAGTTACAGGTTAATAACCCCTACCCTGACTAGTTGTATGAAAATCTAGTTGACCTTCTAATGTATAAATTGAGTTGGCATTTATCCTTAGTACTTAGCACTTGGCACTTAGCTTAAATGACTCCTTCCCAAGAAAACATTCTTTTAGTACCTCATCTAAGGAGGTCTTCTCTGGTTAATGTCTGTCATTTCAACCTGTTTATCACTGCGTAGCACTTATCACCAAATGAATATATTGTCTGTTTATATATTTACACAGGTCCTTGTTTAATGCTTTCCACCTGATTCCAGGAGCGCTGAGACCATATGTATTGGGTTCATATCCACACACCAAGTATATACTATAGCACCTACCACACAGCAGGTATCTTCATAGATTAAATGAATAGGGGCAAAACTTCTGCAAGAGGTAGACCAAGACAAATCTGCCAACACTACAATTTTATAGACATCGTGTCTTATCACTGGACGAAGGAACAGCAGCCCAAATTCATCCATAGTTGTGTGAGCTAATTCCATTCCCTTTGTTTCATATTCCACCATGGTTTTTTACTGTTTTACTCCTTGTTTCTTTTACCTTCTTTTGTTAATGCAGCTTTTACAAAACAACTGGAAGGGTAGTGTTTTATGCAATAGTTTTTGTAAGACTTATTACTAAATGACTTCCAGAAAAGTATTTTCTCACTACCCATGGGGAGGGAAACGTCTAACTTCTAATAGAAGACTAGATTGCAGCCTTTTTCTTTCCAGCCCAGATGATGAAGAATGAGTTCTACAGCAAATCATCAAGGTGTGGAGTTGAAGTATTTACACAAACAATCATTGGTTTTGTCTTAAGCACAGACAAGTGACTAGGCCTTCACTTTAATTCACATTTCAAGTTAGAATAAACATTTGTGCCTTTTTAATTTCTAGCACTATAAAAGCATTCATGAACTAAAGGAAAATAACTCCAGCTGCTGCTTGTTCTCAATTACAAAAAGAAATACCATTTGCGTAGAAACCAAACGAACATCAAACAGCCCCAAATCCAAAAATTATACCAGAACAACTTCTCAGTAGCTTGTGAAACATTACCAAATGTCGTTTTCAACCAGTGATTATACAGCCATGGCATAAGGTCATCCTTGGACAGGTGCATCATAGAGACGAATGTTCTGGTACTGTTCGAACTCAACTGAGTTTGAAGAAATCATCTTAGGCACAATTACTTACTTCCTGTGTAACAACTTCCAAGGCATTTGCCAATTTGTTTTGTGAAAATTTTGCAATTGAAATTGATAAGTAAAATATGAGCAGTTACAGCAGGTTGAAATTTTTCCAAGTTTTACGTTCCTATAGAGAACTATCCCTTAAGGACATTTTTAGTAGTAATCTTACAATGCTTTACTGCTTGGGAGTTGGGGATATTAATGCTTTGTGAATTGATGCTTTAGTTATTTTATTCTCCCAATTCAATTTTCTTCCAATTCCCTGGGGAAATCAGAGAATCTAGTATGTTGTTCCTTTTATGAATGAATACTTTTTTGACATGTTAGTAAGTAATGACAAAGAAATCTGTAGTTTCTTTGTACCAGTTTCTTTATCATAGCAAGATGGATTTTATGTGAAATTAAAAAGAAACTCAAAATAGAATTTGATTTTAAAAAATAAATCATACAGTTATTGGCAGTGTCAAGAGCTATAACTAATAGTTAAGGATGTCAAACAGAAGTCAAACAGAATCTTATTGTCCTGTTTAATTTCCTTCATACCATTTATTATTCTCTGGAATGGTCTTGTTTACTTATTAGTTAATTGTCATATATGTTGTCTGTCTCCTTCTACCTCCCTCTCAATCACAATACCTTCAAAAGATACATCTGGGTCCAATCTCTAGTACCTGTGAATGTCACCTTATTTGGAAATAGGGTCTTTGCAGATGCAATTAAGTTATGGATCTGGGGATGAGATCATCTTGGACTTAAGGTGGCCCTAAATTCAATGACTGCTGTTTTCATAAGAGAAAGAAGAGGCAGTTTAGACACAGAGATCATTTGGGAGAAGAAAATATGAAGATGGAAGCAGAGACTGTGCATCTACAAGCCAAGGAACACCAACAATTCCTGACCACAGGAAGCTAGGGGAGAGGCAGGGAGAAGGTTTTCCCTCAGAGATTCGAGAAAGAACTAATTCAGCCAATACCTTGATTTTGGAATTCTGCTCTCCAGAACTGGGAGAGAACAAATTTCTGTTGTGTTAAGCCACCAAGTGTGTGGTAATTTGTTGCATCACTCCTAGGAAACGAAAACAAGAGCAAACTGAAATCATCATTATTAATTTTTTCTTTCTTATAACGGAAGAAATTAAGGAAAGACACAAATCTTGATTCACCATTCATCAGTATGAGATGAGAAAAGACGACATAATAAGATTTCACTAGGGACATTTTCTAATAAACACGAACAAAAAATCGGCAAGCAATGCAGGTAAGTTTAGTTAGGTAATGGATGAATGAGGAAGCATGAGGCAGTGATGCTGGACATCTGCATCCAAGTCCTAGGTCTACCACTTACTATGTGAACTTGGACAAGCTATTTGGCCTCTTTGACTGTCCTCTGGGGAATGAGGGTAATTAGTATTTACCTCCGACGGTGACTGTGGGGCTTAACGTGAGTAAAACTCTTCAGCAGTGCCTGAAACTAGGGCACTATTAGTGAGTGTTTATGGACATCTCAATCATAGCTTGAGAGAACCCAGTTATGCGAATGGAGCTTCGATTAATGTTAGTTGAAGACAGCATGAAGGGGTACACCAAGAAATATGTTCCTGATTTGAAAGCTTTCCAAATTGAAACCACAGGTTTCAAAATGCTATGGCTTAGGATTTCTCTCCCCTTTTCTCTTATTCTCTCTCTAGCAGTTCTTTCTGTCTGAAAAGAAGTGACTTCTATACCTTTTATTCAAGTCTCTCCTTCAGCATTCTAATGACTTTGGAAAAATGAAGGAATGGGGGTAAGTGAAATGTGGAAACCACAGTCCCCACCTGCCTGCAATACTAATGACATAGTTTAGGAGCATTGAGAGTACATTCAAAACCACTCAATTCAATACCTTTGTTCACAGATATCCAGAGAGTTTATGAAACTCATCTAAGATTACTAGGTTCTGTAAGGGTAAAGATCTTGGGCATTGTATGAACTACTATATACTTGTAAGCATGGGCCTTGGATATAAAACAGATAAATGAATGATTGACAAGTTAGTCAATGTCATCACCAGTAGTATTGTATGAACTCTGCATCTTATTATGAGAAAAAATGACCATAATAAATGTATGATAATATGGTGGAAGACAAATATATTAGTAAAATGTGTTTTACTAACATAATGTGTGTAATATTGATTATTTGATGTTGGAGAAATAAGCCTTGATATTGCTGAAAATAAATACCATCTCATCTGAATCTACACAAATAATGAAGAAAATAGTATAGCCCGAAAGTTACTTAGAATAACGAATGTATTATAATGTTTATTTCTCTATTTTTTGTTTGCTCTGTAAGATTTATCTGAAAGAGGTATTAGTAGAATACTATCTATTTCCAGAAATGCCAGACCCCCTTTTAAATTCCATCTGCAGGACACATGTAGCCATCTCTTCTTTCTTTCAGAGGAAATCAGCTTGTGTCCATATTCCAGAAATCAAGTTTGGGAGTTTGAAGGGAGTGGTAGGTGCAAGGAAAGTCAGCCAAAATGAGCAATTTCAACTCTTGGGGTGATTTTTTTCTGTATAAATGTGATGGCCAATACCCAAACAGCTCTGGCTCTCCCAATAGCATGGAGTTTTCCATCACTCTTCTCTGGCTACAACTTTGATCCCTAAGCATCACTTGCAAAGGCATTTATCATCAAATGTTTAATATCCCTTGGAGGATCTCTGTTTCTGACCCTCTAAAATATATTAAGGAAACATAGACAACTTTACCATATTAAGTTTAAGATGTACAATTCTACTCAACCACTTTATATAACATTTACGTCACTTTAGATCCATCACCAATTTATAATAGTATCCTATAAACAGCGTCCCTTTACCCAAGGCTTCAAGTTGGATGAATGTGGAAAAGATTAGGCATCTGTGTAGAAATGATTTTTACTAAATTATATAAAAACTGAAGAATTCTCTCAATGTTTTATTCTTCTTAATTTACTGCAGAGAGCAAGAATGACTTCATTTTGAACCAACAGGAGTTTCAGATCCAGATCTCAGAAATATCAGAAGGACACTGATAGGAGAATAATCATGAAACAGCATTAAGATAGCAGAACAATGACCTGTAGAATTAGAATCATTTTCATTGTACCAAGAGCCACTTTACATCCCATAGTATTCCTTCAGACTTAAATAAAGGAAAATCCTTTTATTTTTTTTAAATGCTGCTGTCTTTCCTTCAATAATCTGATACACACACACACACACACACACATATACATACATATATGCCTATGTATACATTTTTTTTTTAATTTAGAAGATAAAGATAACTAGCTTCCAAATACTCAGCAGGTCACGGCTCAGACATGCTTCCAAGAACTTTCCCCTGAGCTAAGTTCCTTGGCTGGAAGAGACAGAAAGTAAAACCATAAAAATAAGTTTAAGCTTTTTCAAAACATTGACACCACCAGTCAGCTGTGAAGCTTGTAGCAGAAGCAAGAATGCTTAGTGCCCTATTCTTAGTTCCCCATCCACCTCTTAGGATTGGGTTTTCTTTGTGAGTAGAACAATATAATCAGCACAACGTGTGCTTTGAAGACTTTTTCTGGGATTGCGAGTAACAGGCTTTGTGTTGTCATTAATACTCTCTCATTGGGTTCTATTTTAAACCCAGGGTGAATATCTGAGTTTCTGCTTAGAATTTTTGTAGTCACTGGGCAGTTTCTTCTTTGTAAAGTTTGCTTGTATCTTGATCTTTTTAGCCCTATGAATTCATTAGACTTCATCTCCAGTTTTAATATCTTCTCTGATTGTTCTTTTTAAATGTTAACCCCATTATGTTTCTTTCTGAGAGTTAATTTGCTTTCTTTCTACAAGGTTTACTACCCACCCCATTTCCTTATTATTTATCTCCTGAACATTTTTTTTTTTTTGGAAAAATGACCCTAAAGAAAAATCTAACAAGAAACAAATGTCCTTTTTAAAACAAAAACGAAGCCCTAAGCATAGAAAGAATAATAATAGTTATCACAGATTAGCTTTGTGCTATTCTGATCAAAGAACTCGTTTGGGGCATTTTGTGTTGCAGGTTAATTTAATAATACATTTCTACTTTCTATAACAATAGAGCTGTATTGTTTAATCTTATTATTTTTTAAAAATCTGAATTTTAAAAGTGTTAAACTACTCATTTCCAAAACTGTTGCTTTTATTCGCGTTGACTTTAATAGAAAACTTAAGCAGTTGCTTATTATTGTATGTAATACTGAATCTATTTCAAAGTCCATTTAAAAGATTAATCACACCTTAAAACATCTGTGAAAAGTAATGCTTGAGTAAGTCAGTTAACCTCTCTGACTGTCAGTCCTCTTATCTGTAAAATGAGAGAGTTGTACCAGGTCATCTATAAGGTTCCTCCCCACCTTAAAAGTCTATTTGATCAGTGTTTCTTCCCTAAGATTTCTAAATTCTAGAACAGCATCCAAGCACAGGAGTTATACATTAGAATTCTAAACAAGATTTTCTTAAAGTTCCAATTCCCTCATTCTGCCCCTTATCATCCAAATCAAAATACATTCTCTGGCATATTTGTGATGCCAAGCAAACTTGAAATACAAGCTGCTGACATTAGGTAAGATAAATATTCTGTATATATTTTCACTTTCCTTGCTTAACTGAAGCTTCTAAATCCTAAAACAACACTATAGCCATCTAACCTGAAGATAAAAAAAGGAAAGCTACATAAGGGTCCTCAAGAATAAAAATACTTCAGAATCCAACTAACTATGGATCACACCATGTATTGTTACAGAAAATAAATCACAAATACAAAAGAAAAAAGGTACTGCATAATTTGTTGCCAAATAATTGATCTATGAAATTAAATGTATTAGATCAATATGTTAGAAGCAGAAGAAAATAAAAATCTTCCTCAGAAGTCAAAATATCTTTCTTCCTTACTTTCAACATTACAATGATAACAAAATGAAACTACATGAACGGAAGACGTTTGCCTGTATATCCGTCATTTAATAATTTTATTGCAAGTAACAAGAGAAACCTGAGAAGCATTCCTGCTGCTTAACGAACACATTTGAAGCAGAAGTCTGCTTTAGGAGCACGGTATTTGTCAGGAAACTTCGCTGGTTCCTCATCTTGCTATATGTTTTCCAGCAATGTACTTGGCATGTGACTTTATGTGGTTGCACAATTTCCCCCACTGTTTTCATAGCTTATAAAACGCTTAGGAAGTGTTTATAAAAATTGCTTAAAGAAATTGGGCCACAAAGAACTTAAGCTTCATGGATCTCAATGGTCCAGCTTTGATTTCATTTTCAAGGAAGGAGTATTTTCATTGCAAATGCCCTGGTAACATCTGCATTTCAGGTTCTCTTGGAAGAGCAAAGAAGACATTTTTCTGCCCAATGTGTATTAGTTGGCCATCACTCAGAAATATGTGATGCTCCAGTTACTCTTCTCATGAAATCATGCACACGAATGGATCCCCCTCTTCCCCTAAGATCACCCTCTTTTGTTGGTCACTTTTGGTTATCTCACTGTGCTGGAAAGACATTATGTCATAAACAGTACAATAACATCTGCCAAGAATCCCTTTGAAATCTATCACATGAGCTTTCAAAACCAAAGTGGACTCTTGGATCTGAAGTCCACTACTTACAAGGACTGACCTTTAGCCCAATAACATTTGAATTTTTATTTTTTTATATAGACTAATAGGGGGTACATGGCCAGAGAAGTATCACAAACAAGAACTCAGTTTATAGCTGTCTAGAGAATCACTGAATCGAGCAACAGCAAAACATTGTAAGTATCAGCTTACCTTTTCTATTTGGTTTTGGTGTTTTATAGGATAAAGGGTGGTACTGGATAATTTGACTTTAACTAAATGTGCATTCTTTGCTCTGAAATGCTGGTTTGGAGCTAGCTCTACACTTGGGTCTTAAACTGAACTTTATGTAACTTAACTGTCATCAGTATGGGCTAATAAATACACAATGTATTAGGTGTATGCATATGAATTCACTAGGATAAACTAAGGAGGAAACTATCAGATCAACTCTAACACAGCTGTGTTATCCTTGTAGGACACACTTCTCGCAAAGTTTCCACAGAGAAGGTAATATCCAGTATTCCCTTTTCAATTGCTTATTCAATCAACTTATTACAGTGTATACATTTTTCTTTAACCCTGCCAGGTCAATAATCTGAGAAGAGAATACAAGAAATACAAAACCTGCAAAGATCCTCATGGTGATGAAAAATGCTACAATTGTTGTTTGACAATTAAAAAGCTGTATGTGGGTAACATGGATGTTTAGGAAAATAGACTTGTAACTTTCCTATTTTATGTGTTTAACCTAAAGGAGGATTCCAATGCAAATCACTGTCCCTCTTATTTCCTATAAAAGAAAAAAACCCTATGAACACGTGGGCGGCATCTTTCTATTAAACTGAAGCACTTGAACTAAATTAGGGGAGGCTAAGGTGTGGGAGCCGAGGGTCCTAATTTCCTACATCATGGAGTATATGTGAGGCTAGCTAAAGACTGTGCTGTGTGTATTCAGTCATGGCTCATTACCACATGTCTATTGGAATTTGCCCTTTGGTGGAGAGGAATTTCAAAATCTTGTCAAGCACATGGTGAGTTTCCAGTCTCCTGAGAAAAGGTGAATCTAGCCTGCCCCTAACTCCCAAATCCTCAAAACCCTGACAACTGTAACACTATAAATTATTTTTTAAAAACTTGAGAAAAATGTAGCTATTGTAGCTAGAGGGGTTAGCTGTGAAATGTGTAACCAAGGAGACCTAACCATAAAGCTTAACAACAGAAAAAGAAGAATGAAGTCAATCTGTGATACAGAAAACATGATTTGATTTATGGAATATAGTCTCAATTAATTGTTCCAGCATTCAGCTTTATCATAACTTAAGTAATAAGAGATTTGTATGTATCTTTTAAGTTGTAAACAAGTAAAATGGGCCAAAAGTCAGCAAGTATTTTCCAACTTACTCATTCTGAAATGAGAAACATTTGGAAAAAACACAATGCAAATCTAAACTCACCCTTTAAGTCAAGCTTGTCCAACCTGCGGCCCATGAGCTACATGCAGCCCGAGGTGGCTTTAAATGTGGCCCAACACAAATTCATAAACTTTCTTAAAACATTATGAAAATTATGCACTGACCTTTTTTCTTTCTTTCTTTCTTTTTTTTTTTTTTTTTTTTTTTTTTTTTTTTTTTTTTTTTTTTTTTTTTTTTTTTTTTTTTTTTTTTTTTTTTTTTTTTTTTTTTTTTTTTTTTTTTTTTTTTTTTTTTTTTTTTTTTTTTTTTT